>JAPXFQ010002537.1:0-186853 GCA_028564705.1 Apricaphanius iberus | reverse complement strand
GTTTGTAGCAAGTCGGTGTTTCTCTCTCTCTTGAACTGATCTAACTTTCTCTGTCAATAAGTTTTTTCTGAGTTGCTTAACACACAAACACATTAAAACGTTAATTTTCTTCACGGTTTAGGACTCTTTAAGCGTTTTACTGGGTTAATTACTTTGTTTTTAGGTAAGGTAAGGTACCGCTTGGTTAGCTTAGCTTTACGGCTAGCATGGCTTCGGCAGCTTTCTCTCTTGTCCCTCCATCTCTCTCTACACCTCCTCCTCTTTCCTGCTCTCTCTGTCAGATGTTTAGTTACTCCTCCGCCTCATTTAGTGAAGTTGGTAGGTGTAATAAGTGCAGCATTTTTGTAGCTTTGGAGGCGAGGGTTTCTGAGCTAGAGGCCCGGCTCCGCGCTGTAGAACAGCCAGGCCCAGCAGTAGCTAGCGCGGAGTCAACTAGGACAGGACCTAGCCGTCCTTCAACAGCTCCCGTGCAGCCGGGACCTCAGGCGAGCTGGGTGACTGTTCGTAGGAAGACTAGCGCCAGACCCCAGTCCGCGGCCAACCTCCAGCCCCTTTCTCTGAACAATAGGTTCGCCCCGCTCAGCGACGCACCCGCCGAGCAGGAGAGGCCGATTCTTGTAATTGGCAGCTCCATAGTTAGGAATGTGGCTCCAGAGACACGAAAGACCACCGTCAAATGCCTTCCAGGGGCCAGGGCTGCGGACATTAGGTCCCATCTGAAGCTTTTGGCCAAGGACAAACGGCGGTATAGCAGGATCGTTATCCATGCTGGTGGCAACGACACCCGGCGACGGCAGTCGGAGGTCACTAAAATTAGCGTAGCTTCGGTGTGTAGGGCTGCCAAAAAGATGTCTGACTCTGTAATTTTTTCTGGTCCCCTGCCTGATCGTACTAGCGATGACATGTACAGCCGTATGCTTTCGTTCCACCTTTGGTTGTCAAGGTGGTGTCCAGAAAACGATGTGGGCTACATTGATAACTGGGGGGCCTTCTGGGGAAAACCTGGACTGTTACGTAGAGACGGCATCCATCCCACCGAGGACGGAGCTTCGCTTCTTTCCAGGAACATTGATAGGGTTATCTCTAGTTCCCCAAAGCCGTGACAACCCAGAGTCCAGCTCAGGGAACCCAGAGTCCAGGTCAAGGAACAGGGACTGCCACCCACCCACTACCCTATAGAGATAGTTTCCCGTCCACTACCCAAAACTAATGAATTAAAAGTTAATGCTACTAGAGCAAAGTATAAAAATCTCATAAAGATAAATAAAACTCGGACTGAACATAAAAACAAATCAATTAAATGTGGTTTACTAAACATAAGATCTCTCCCCTCAAAAACACTCTTAGTAAATGACTTAATTTGTGAAAATAATATTGATTTGTTTTGTCTTGCAGAGACATGGTTGCAGGAAGAGGACCATGTCACAATAAATGAGTCAACTCCCCCTAGCTACTTAAACTTTAGTGTCCCTCGAAGTACTGGTCGAGGAGGTGGAGTAGCAACTATCTTTCATTCCGATTTACTAATTAATCTCCAAAAAAATAATAGTTACAGTTCCTTTGAGCATCTAGTTTTTAGCTTTCCTCATACACATAACAAAGCAGTAAAGCCACTTTTGTTTGTGGTCTTATATCGTCCACCAGGACCTTATTCTCAATTTTTAGATCAGATTTCAGATTTTCTATCTGACTTAGTTTTAAACACTGATAAAGTCATTATAGTCGGAGACTTCAATATTCATGTTGATAATGAAAGTGATAGTCTAAATACAGCTTTTCACACTATCCTAGACTCAATAGGCTTTACTCAAAATGTGCAGGGACCAACACATTCTTGTCACCACACTTTAGATCTTGTGCTGACTTATGGCATTGACTGTGAAGAAATAACAGTCTTTCCACATAACCCTATCCTGTCTGATCATTTCCTTATCACTTTTAAACTTACTCTAATGGATCATATCAAACCTGAAAGAAAACTTCATTATACCAGAACGTTATCAGACAACGCTGTAGCAAATTTTAAAGAAGCTCTTCCAACTTTAATTTCCTCAGTTTATAAATGCAGAACAGAAAACAGTGATTTAACTCGTGACCCCTCACAACTTGACATTTTAGTTCATAGCGTTAATTCCTCCCTGCGTCGGGCAATAGACAAAGTTGCCCCCTTGAAAAGGAAGGTGGCTAGCCATAGAAGATTAACTCCCTGGTTTAATTTAGAGCTACGTACCCTAAAGCAGAATGTTAGAAAACTAGAGAGAAAATGGCGCTCCACGCATTTACATGATTCCTTTTTAATATGGAAAAATAGTTTATTGCTATATAAAAAGAGCCTTCACACAGCTAGAACAGCATATTATTCATCTTTAATCGAGGAGAATAAAAATAATCCTAGGTTTCTTTTTAATACAGTTGCCAAACTCACACAGGATCATAGCTCTATCGAGCCAACCATTCCCCAAGCTCTAAGCAGTGACGACTTCATGCAATTCTTTATAAATAAAATAGACTCCATAAAGAATAAGATAATTGGGAACCTTCCCAATATGCTTGCTTCCTCCTTAGTTAATGAGGCAGCCTCAAAAATGGTGGAACCTAATATATGCTTAAACTGCTTTAATGCAGCCGAACTTTGTGATGTACTAAAATTATTAGCTTCATCTAAACCTTCAACTTGCGTTTTAGACCCAATCCCAACTAAACTCTTAAAAGAAGTTTTCCCTCTGATCGCTGCTCCAATTTTAAATATAATGAATCTATCCTTAGTCAATGGATATGTACCACAGGAGTTTAAGATTGCTGTAATTAAACCTCTACTTAAGAAACCCTCTCTTGATCAAAACGACTTAATTAACTATAGACCGATATCTAATCTTCCCTTCTTATCTAAAATTCTTGAGAAAATAGTTGCACACCAGATATGTGAGCATTTAAACAATAATGAGCTGTTTGAGAAGTTTCAGTCAGGCTTTAGAGCTCATCACAGCACTGAAACAGCTCTGGTGAAGGTTACTAATGATATTCTCATAGCCTCAGACAATGGACTGGTGACCATTCTGGTTCTGTTAGATCTCAGTGCTGCCTTTGACACTGTTGACCACAATATTCTCATAGAAAGGCTTCAAAGTGTCGGTATAATAGGAACAGCACTAGGTTGGTTTAAATCTTATTTGTCTAACAGATTTCAGTTTGTTCAGGTAAACAATAGATCTTCCTCAACCTCAATAGTTACTTGCGGAGTACCACAGGGTTCAGTGCTTGGGCCGATTCTCTTTACTATATATATGCTTCCTATTGGTAAAATAATTAGGCAGCATGGGATAAAATTCCATAGTTACGCAGATGATACACAGCTATATCTATCCATAAATCCTGATGAATCCAATCAGTTAGGTAGACTACAGGCATGTCTGGAAGACATAAAAACTTGGATGACTCTAAACTTCTTGCTTCTAAATTCTGATAAAACAGAAGTTGTCGTCTTTGGACCAGAAGCTCTGAAAAAGAAACTACTTAGTCAGCCCCTTCACCTGGACGGCATTAAATTAGCCTCCAGTAATAAAGCAAAAAACCTCGGTGTCATTTTTGACCAAGATATGTCATTTAGAACTCACATTAAAGAAGTCTGTAGGATTTCCTTTTTTCACCTTAGGAATATTGCAAAAATTAGAACCATCCTGTCCAGGACTGATGCTGAAAAACTAGTCCATGCCTTTGTTACTTCAAGGCTGGATTACTGTAACTGTCTATTATCAGGTAGTCCACAGAATACAATTAAAAGTCTTCAGTTAGTTCAAAATGCTGCTGCTAGGATTCTGATGAATATTAAAAGAAGAGATCACATTTCCCCTGTTTTAGCTTCTCTTCACTGGCTCCCAGTAAAATCTAGAATAGAATTCAAGATCCTCCTTCTGACATATAAAGCCCTTAATAATCTAGCTCCATCATACATAAGAGACCTGATTGTTCCATATGTTCCTAACAGAGACCTTCGCTCTCAGACTGCAGGTTTACTGGTAGTTCCTAGGATTTCTAAAAGTAGAATGGGTGGCAGATCTTTCAGCTATCAGGCTCCCCTCCTATGGAACCGGCTCCCAGGGTTGGTTCGTGAAGCAGACAATTTGTCTATCTTTAAAACTAGGCTAAAAACTTTCCTCTTTGACAAAGCTTACAGTTAGAGATATGTTTATAGGTAGTTAGAGTCAGGTCAGACAGGTAGATAGGAAGAGACAGGTTAATGTTAGTAGTCAGGCAGAGTGTCAAAAGTTAGGAAGAGATAGGAAGAGGTAGAGTAGCTAGGTAGAGATAGATTAATGTAAGCCAGGTAAAGATCCGGAGCCGGTCGCGGCTTACCGCCGCGGAAGAAATGTGCCCCACAGGGGCCAGCCTGCGCCGGAGAGAGGTCCCTCAAGGGGATCCTCCCGCACAGTGCGGCCGCCCATTACCTGCCGGGTTGAATCCCCCGGGCAGACTGTGCGGACCCCACCCGTTTATCTCTTAAACGTTTCTCGCCCTCTTCAACTCTGTCCTCTCAGTTCTGTCTATTTTTCCTTAAGATAGTTGTCGACTATCGGTCTCGTGCCGGTATTTAGCCTTAGATGGAGTTTACCACCCACTTTGGGCTGCATTCTCAAACAACCCGACTCCGAGAAGACCCCGGCATGACGGGGGCCGTTACCGGCCCTACACCGTCCACGGGTCAGGAGGACTCAGACAGAGTGTTGGTAGCCAGGTCTCCTAGTAGCTAGGAGACAGGTTAATGTTAGTAGCTATGCTGCTTTAGGCTAGGCTGTTGGAGGACATTATTAGGGTCTGTTCCTACTTTCTCTCCTACTTCTCCCCAACTGCATGATGTGCTGTCAATTCAAGCACTAACCTGTTTTCTATTATAGTAGGTGCTCCGGATTAGCCCTGCTTGACGACCCTGACTAAGATGGCATTGCAGTGACGGAAAATTCTCCACGTCCTGCAACAAACTTCTGCATCAGTTCTATTGCTCTTTCTGTGTCTCTGTTATGTATTCTCCAAGCCACAGACGGTCGCGGCAGATAACCGCTTGTGCTGAGCCTGGTTCTGCCGGAGGTTTCTTCCTGTTAAAAGGGAGTTTTTCCTTCCCACTGTCGCTGCATGCTTGCTCAGTATGAGGGATTGCTGAGAATTCCACGACGCAATCTTCTGTGGTTCTGTAATTTCTACACTTAACATTGTATTGTAATAACTCTTTTTGTAAAGTGCCTTGAGATGACATCTGTTGTGAAATGGCGCTATATAAATAAACTGAATTGAAATTGAATTGAATTGAATAGTATGTATATTTTAGTGTACACATTTTGTGAGGCTATTAAACGCTTATACTCCGACTTTGACGTAATTACGTCGATTCCGTAATGACGTATCAGATGTACGCGCTGAAGTAGTGTGTGAAGATGGCGGACGAGGAGGCCGAGCTGGACCTTAGTCTTGTGGATAATATTAGCAAAACAATTGGGGAACTCAAAAAATTGCTGGAACGACTACACGAATTACTGATTAGAGAAAGCGCAAAGTCAACAGTCCAGTCCTCTTCTGATTACTGTCAGGAGTTTTGTAGGGTGAGTTAAATTTCAATTACATGTAAAACAGGTCATGTAAATACGGAGCTAACATGAATAATGCTGATTTTACACTTGCTCTTGAATTGTCTGGTAAAAAGGTCACTTTTGAAATAAGAATTGTCTGTATCGTAGTCAAATTTCATGCTATGAGTACTAGCAAAGGAAGCTGTTACGATTCGGTAACACAACAACAAACCCGTCGATTTGCCTTTTAGCATACGTTAGCACAAAGCTGTTTTGTACGGAGAAATTAGGTGTTGAGTCGTTCGAAGTGACGGGGTCTTTACTGTGTTTAGGTACAGATTCCGTAGCATTTATATTTGCCTGTTTATTATGGGCTTAGAAAATCTTCTAATTGCTCTGTAGTGTACCACTTGACATATAGAACCAGTAGCTAACATATTGTTAGCCTTAATCAGTGGATGCACGGTTGCGTGGATGTGAACAGAATGTGGATGGTTGTCTTGGTATTCAGTTGTTGTGACGTGTTCATTGTAGTAAGATTTCCAGATTATGTGCCTTCTCTTTTCATTGTTGCTGATTGATTCCGTCGTTTCGGGAAAACGATAATGAGAATAACGAGCTTTAGCCGCGATCATTTTCTGGTGTGTACGTGCTGAATAAAACGTTTTCAGTGTAGCTTCACGCGAAAGACAGCACGGTATTCATTGCCCCCCATCTTTGCTGTGCCCTGCACAGCTCACTTTAACCATTCGCACCGTTTTACGGCCGTAGGACACTGGGTGTGATCAAGGCGGATATTGTCTTAATGAATAAAAAAAATATAACAAATAGGCTAACTCACAGTAATAAATAAACAGTATAATGTTCCAACTTCTTTAAGTCAGCATTTTATTTATAAAACAAAACTGACTAAAAGCATCACATTTAAAATGTAAATTCACATAATCTCTCAATCACAGTTTAATACAGGCCTTTTCTATGTATTTTTGATGGTCACTGTAAGGACTTTGTTACTGTGCCTAAAATAAAGTTTTCACTGTGTTTTTTTGTTATTGCCTTTTATAGCCCACAAAAGATCTACAGGCTAATATTCTATGTTAATAGGACACTTTATTTCAGCACCACAGATTACCATTCTTCATTTTCTTTCCAGTGTTAGTTATTTTCTAATGTTCTTGATTTTCACATCTAAGACCTAAAATTGGAAGAAAGTGACAGGTCAACCCCACATTAGCTGAAATGCGCTCTTGAATTTGTACATTTTTATGCATTTGATTATGTTGAACTTCCCCTTAGAGCTGGGCAACATGAACTCAATTCTATATCGCTATATACTCTGAAGCATCTACTGTAATATTTGTTGCAATATATTATTGTCCTCTGTTAAGTAACAAAGATATTTTTAATAAAATACAAGCTAAATGTTAGGGAAAAACAAAGTTCAAATTGTTCATACTGAAGTGCAAAAAATGAAGAGAAACATCCTTCTGCTGTCCTGATTATTTATAAATTTCATTTTACACAGAAACAAAGCTGCTCCTGAATTAAAAATGCTTTAAGTTCAACAGTTTCCTTTTCCATTAAACAGATAGTACAATTTAAAATTGTATTTAGAGCAATATCTATAGTAAAAAGAAAAACTGAACATCTGTATTTATCCTCCTTGTGTTCCTCGTACAAAGTACATAGGTACAGCTTGATGACATCAAAATGTGCAATTGCACTAGTATAGTCAAAGTCTCTACCACTGGCTAAATTTTTATTGTTTCTACCCTATGCAGTTTATATCACCCAATACTATTTCCACTATGCATAAGCAGGCTTTCTAGATTTAATAGCTCTTTTTGGCTTGTTTTAGTTATTTGCTATTGGGCAGTGATGTTTGACCATTTAAAAAAAAAATTATTGAGGGGGTGGTAGTTTTTATTTTAAAAAAAATCTACGCTAACTGCTGCAGTGTGCTTGTCCTACAAAGTTCTTACATGATCATGCTCACTTTTGTTTGGGGACTACTTTCTTTTTTAACTGATTTCATTAGAGACGCAAGACACGTTCAGACCTATGCTATAAAGCATTGTTAGTTCATAGAGTAGGCCTGGGACGATAAAAAATTTTTCTTGCCGATATATTGTCCGCAAATTATTGACGATTAACGATATTATTGTCAACATCATTGAGACCAAAATAACCACTTATGTAATGTTAATATATCATACTACTGCAAGTACACCCTCTAAAATGCAACAATTAAACTGTTATTTAATATTGGAATGTCCAGAACCAGAACTTTTAAATAAATAATACAAACAAAAAACAATGAAAATACAATAAAAATAAAAAAGGACTCTGTCTCTGTTAGAAAAGTTTGCACCAAAAACAATAAAATAGATTGTGTCTGTCTTAAAACAATAAAGACAATGGCCTATCCAGTGTCAAAAACCAAAACTGCACTTCAGTAATGATAATAAATAAAAATCATAGAGATGTAAATTTCTTAACCTTCTTTGCTTTCCTTACCTTAACATGTAACACTACAAATCCAGTTAAAAGAGGTAGCGGTAACAACGTAAACACTTCCATATAAGCAGATATCTTAACAGACCACGTTGGCTTCGTCAACTTTTCAAGCTTTCCTGCGTTTCCAGCATAAGGCCAGAAACACAGAATTTAAGCTAGTTGAACTCTAGCGCTCTTGAAGCAGCACTGTAACCAATCAGCGTCTCGCTGTGATGAAGTTGTCCGACGTCGATGCTGCCTAACCAACCACAACCCGCTAGTGTTTAAAACATCCAGCAGAGAAAGGCCTGCTTCCTCCCAGAGATACAAAGATCCTAAACGACTGACAGGATGCTTCACTTCCTTCATTTCATCCCGCTAAGTCACTAATGCATCCAGGTGCTTAGACCGATGCACAGAGTGAACCCTCTTGTCATCCAGTGTGTTTGGAGGCGAGAGACGAGGAAAAAAAATACACGCATACACATGGCGATATATTGAGGCCCGAAAAAAGTATTGTGTTCATTTTAATCTATTTTGCGATAAATTTCATTTGATTATCGTCCCAGCCGTATCATAGAGGTTACTTAGAATTCAGTTCAGGATTTTAGCTCCACTAACCTGGTTCACTTTTTAACCAAATATATTACAGTAGTAACTAAGAGTATTTCTTAGATATTAGCATGCTAATATATGTGTACAGAATATTGCAAATACTGTATATAATTTGGTGGACAGTACAGTGAAGAACGAGTCAGTGCTGTTTTTTGCAACAAGAAGGTCCAGGGTGTAAATCTTAATGAAGTTATTATGCTCTCTAAATGCATTCATAAGTTCTCAAAGTTCCTCAGATGGTCCAAAAATATTAATGTTTGGTTAATTTGACTTTAAATGTTACTGACCTAGTGTGTGTACATAGTTATCTGCCCCGTGTCTCTCTGTGTTTTACCCACTCAGACTGGCTATATGTCTATGGTGTACCCTGCAGGGTGTTTCAAAAGTCAATTCCAGAATACCTGAGCTCAGCCTTTGGCGACATTGTGCCGTGATCAGATGTTTTTCATAAAAAATTAAGCCACAGTGGCATAAAGGGGGTATGGGGCTGGGGTCCAGGCTGTTGACGTGCACGGTTACATATAGAGCTGTGTTGAAATAATCGAAAAATCTATTCTGAATCTATTCTTATAGAAATCGAATCGATTCACAAGTTCAAAAATCGATTTTATTTTTTAGAATAGTTTGCCCTTTTTAAAATTTAAATGGGAAGAACCAGTCCTGACAGCCATTTTAAGTTTTGTGTCTGACAGGGTTTATACAGTTTTCCATGATGAACTGTTAAGCTTGGTTTATGCGTGCCGCGTCCGCGAGGTCCACACGGCTCCACAGGGGCAAATTACGTCATTTCAATAACCGCGCCTCTGCGCGCGGCCTCCTCCTGCCCCAAAATTTCCGCACCGCGCACCTAGGAAAATTTTTAACTATGCGGACGGTCCCGTGCGGAAAAACATGGCGGACTGGCAAGAGCTCATATTGCCTGAGGTTCGTAAGTAGACATCTTCATGATTCGACCAATAGAGAGCACTGTGATCAACTATGTTCTAATGGAAGCGAGGATGGTCTCCTTTTCCGTCTTTTTTCCTAAGTAAACGGCATAAAAGTTCTGCTTTGTTTAAGCTCATGGGTATCACCATCTTGTAAACAACAGTGATCACTACTTCTACTATGGTGTAGTGTTGTATGCATGCCGTAGAGCCCTACGCCGCCCCTACAGTCGTCAAGAATATTGGCTCTCAGCAGGGACAAGCCGCAAAAAGTATAAACGCTGCTCGATGGCGTCTCGGCTGGTTCCGCACGTCTCGTTTCTGCGCGGAATGTTCATGCGGCAAGCATAAACCAAGCTTTACTCACCCAGTGTTAAGTCATTGAATTTCTGGCATATAATTAAGATAACAATAAAAAAAGAAGCTTTTAATAGCACTGACCGATATCAATATTGAATTGGATCAGATTGAATCGGAATCAAATCGATTCTTGAAATTTGAATCGATACAAGCCCTAGTTACGTTTAAACAGTGTTGGTAGTAATGTATTACAAAAGTAATGAGTTACAGGAATATGTTACTTTTTTCAGTAACTGAGTAATGTAATGCATTACTTACAAAATATACAGCAATATATTACTAGTTACGATTCAGTAACTCAAGTTAAAAATGCATTTTAAATTTTAAATGTTTTTTCTGGCCAACTAATGCAACATACCAAATCAAGTTGGATACGGTAGAACCAGATCCACCATCCACTTCCTGTTGCTCAAAACTAAAACATCAGAGAATCAGGACGGCTGAGGAAAAGATCAACTGTGCATATTCACACTGTTTTCCTAACCATCTGTTGTAAGACTTCAGACATCGGAGTCATACCTGAAAGTTTGTAAGAAAAAAACCCCATCAGTAAATACAAAGAAACGTAATGTTATTATTAACTAGGTATGCACGAATACAGATACTGGTATCAGGACCAATATCGTTCCAATGTATTCGTATCTGTTGTATAACTGATGCCATGAACCCATACTTAAAATGTGGAAACTCTGCAATAATTTAACAGAAAAATTTAATCTCACTTGAAATTTTAGTTGTGTGGTCATTTTTATTTTTTTATCTAATGCTCAATAATTTGTTGTAACAAGCAGAGAAGAAATTAAAACCTGTCTTCCAATTCATTGCATATCGTGAAAGAAAGAAAAAGTTGTATCGTTTAGGGATGCAACAATACCACTTTTTTAACACAGCTTTTATCGTCCATTTTTTTTCTATTACATGACACGTCTATTGATCAATAGATATTTTTATTGAATTTTGGTCCAGCCTTATGCTCCTTACAGTGCTGTGCAATATACTAACTAGATTTGTTGATCTCATCCAGGAAAGGCAATTGCTGAAGCAATTCAGGGGATGCTGACAAAATGGGACATGGCAAAGTCCAGTATCCATGTTGTTTAGCATGACAACGCAAGCAACATGAAAAAAAGCCCTGGAAGAAATGAATGTTGAATGTTTGGGTTGCTTTGCAACTTTCTCCAGCTGGTGTTGGTGAAGGAACCCTTGCTGTCCCAGACAAGTATAATGCTGGATTCCATTTGTCTCACATACTTGGGTGTCCGAGTCGCTGTACAATGTATAAACTGGTGACTGGATTAAAGCAGAAATGTAGTAAAGTACAACTACATTGAAATGACCAACATAGTACAAATTCAAAGAAAATACATCTCTACTACGGGCGCAGCCATCTTTGTTCTCCAGCCTGCCCGCTCTACTCTGTCTACTATTCAGAGATCCGAGTTGGAGCGCGAAATTTCCGACCTAATGGGGCTGTGTCTCGGTGAAATTATGTGACTTTCCGACTTGGAAACGTTAACTGGAATGCAACATAAGTCATGATTGGGCTAATGGTAGAAGGACTTTCAGCACTGAATAATGACCACTACACACCTGGGGGCTATTGCAAAAACCTAGGATAAAGAATTAAGCTCGGATATCTTAGTTTTGCATGTGTGTGCGTTCCTGACACTTCATTTATAAAGCAGTCAACAGTCAGCCCCCTACCCTATCTCTGAACTAAGAGTACAAATGAGAATCTGGATGACAATATGCTGCATTTAAGAATTGTATCACCGTATGTTCATGAGTGACTCGATACAATCAGCTTTTAACCAGTTTGAATTATACATTTATGTCACTGCATTGTTTCTTACTAGGATCAATTGGAATGGATGGTCTTTTTTGGAATCTGTATGATTAGATTGAATTGACTTGTTTTGTAAAGTTTCTTGAGTCTAAGTGTTTGGAATTGGTGCAATATACAGTGGGGCAAAAAAGTATTTAGTCAGCCACCGATTGTGCAAGTTCTCCCACTTAAAATGATGACAGAGGTAAGTAATTTCCATCATAGGTACACTTCAACTGTGAGAGACAGAATGTGAAAAAAAATCCAGGAATTCAAACTGTAGGATTTTTGAAGAAACTATTTGTAAATTATGGTGGAAAATAAGTATTTGGTCGGTAACAAAAATTCAACTCAATTCTTTGTAATATAACCTTTGTTGGCAATAACAGAGGTCAAACGATTACTATAGGTCTTTACCAGGTTTGCACACACAGTAGCTGGTATTTTGGCCCATTCCTCCATGCAGATCTTCTCGAGAGCAGTGATGTTTTGGGGCTGTCTCTGAGCAACATGTACTTTCACAGGGCTGTACGCTTAGCTTTTTCACGAGGAGCACAGGTGCTCCTAAATTAAAAGATTTAGGAGCACAGAAAAAAAATTAGGAGCAATATGAAATTTCTTAAAAAACAATTTTATTATTAAATCACATTAAATTAAATACACCGAACATCCCTGTCCCAATTTTTTTTATAGTCAGGTCGCCTGGCACATTTTGCTGAATTCATCCAACGGTCCAAGGCAGGACTTGGATCATAATCCTCTAGATTTGGCCCCTCCAAGGTGATCCTCATGAGGTCTTCAGTGGTGGAGACCGCAAGGCTGCTTCTTTTGGAGCTTTTTATGCGGTTCTGTGCAGAGAAGCCCCTCTCGCACCGGGGCAGCTGAAATGGGCAGCACCAGCATCAGCTGCACCAACTCCAGTATGTTGTAGAGGGATTAAGATAGGCCTTCCTTATCTCATCTATAACCACCAATAATAGGAGGGCACTGCAGCATACAAAAACTCAGCAATGTTTGCTTACCTTGTAATCCTTCCTAACCCTAACCCACTGTAGGACTTGTCCTTGAAGTTTTGACTGACCAAAATCTTCAGTCAAAAATAGAATATCACGATTTTTCAACTATATTATCACGATTTTGATTTTATCATGGGTTTTTTAAAATGATCACCCAAAAATCTTAAATTACACATTAAAGAAGAGAAACATTAAATTAATTAATTAATTCAAATTAGGGATAACCAAATCAGGGCTTAAATACTGACACGTCTTTCCCATACCAAACATCATAGAAATGCACAGAAAGTTCTGAATGAAACTATATATACACTGAATGTATATACAGTATATATATAAATATTTTAAATTTTTCAAATAACCTCAATGAAAAATACATCTAAATCATACATTTATTTAAATGTATTATATAAAATTTTAATCTTGACTTGTCTAACAAAACAGTTTTAAAATATGATATTCAGAAAATAGAATAAATTATAATCTTTTTTTTTTAAATGTTTTTTTTTAATCCCACGTTTTTTCCCATTATTATCACCCCAGTGTTCCTACCTAAGTACAGTCTTGGGCATTGCCTTCCCTCTGCTGACCGCACTGAAGCTCAAGCCTCCTTCCTGCTTGAGGAGTGAGCAGTTCCATTTTGTCACCCGAGGGGGTGGGGTTCCCCCAGCTGGACATGGCGTGTGGAAGGATCACACTATTCCAGCCAGATCCTCTCCAACCCCTCAGGCGCCTCGGTCAGCCAGGCGGAGGCAGTATATAGCCCAGAACTGATGCATGTTTTTGTGGGAGTAGCTCACATTAACTACTCAAGGGAACACTGGGAGACTGCAAACTCCACACAGAAAGGCCCTTTTGCCAACCCCACCCAGGGTGTGGGTGCTGATGATATGGAGGAACAAACACACCCTCAGCACCCACAGCGTCCCCGGCAGGAATCGAAGCCAGGACCTTCTAGCTGTGAGGTGAGCTGCGCCACCGTGCTCCCTTAAAATATAATCTTTTAAAATGAAAGACTAATATGCAGCTGCAAATATGTGCAAGATATATTGTGACAATCTATAATGCGGCAATTAATAATCCTCATTCAACGGGGTAAATGCAGCTTTAATTGGTTCAAATGTTTTTTGCATAATGCATATTATAAACAGGCACACATAAAACTGCCTAATAAAAACGTAAGTGATAACAATGTAGTGTAAAAACACAACGGTATACAAAGTACTGCTGTACATAAAATAATGGGTAGACTGTAATATAAGCAGTTCTAATCATTCTTCCATCCATCCAAACATATTGCTAATATTCCCTGCAACTCTCTGCGCATTCAGCGTACTTGCGTGGAATGGTGATGTTTGGGGAAAAAAGGCAGCTGAGCAACGGCACGGATAGTTTGCCGTCTGTGTCGAAGGGGGTACGTTTTATGATTATTTTTTCTAGCGCTTGCTGAATTAAGAAGAAAAAGTGCTAGCCACTGCTGCTGCAGTCGGCTTTATACCTTTAGCTGCCAGACGACTCATTGTATTGTTTGGGATGTGAGTAAACAAGTTTAAGGTGTTGCGATCACTTGCCTTGACGCTCTCCTTGCAAACATTGAAAATATTGTTTGTTTGCTCTTTGTCGTCTGTTAAAAAACCAAAACAGTTCCATTCAACGGATGAGGACTTTGACTTCGGAACGAAAACTTCATTTACGCTCTCAGACGGGGCAACGCCATGCTTGTTTACAGGTTGCGCACATGCAAAGGGGGACTTGTCAATTATTTGTAGCCTATACAGGTGCGCAAACATTTTACTCTACTCTGGTCTGTATTGTATGGACTTAATGTAGGAGCAAAATGCGAATGAAAGGGTTGAAAACAGCACTCGCACGTGTGCGGCCATTTTATTTTTTCTACTCGCACTAATTTATTTTTAGTCGCATATGCGACGACATGCTCGCACTGTACAGCCCTGCTTTCAACTCCCTCCGCAGATTTTCTATGGGGTTGAGGTCTGGAGACTAGCTAGGCCACTCCAGGGCTTTCAAATGCTTCTTACGGAGCCACTCCTTCGTTGCCCGGGCGGTGTGTTTGGGATCATTGTCATGTTGGAAGAACCAGCCACGTTCCATCTTCAAAGCTCTCACTGATGGAAGGAGGTTTAGGCTCAAAATCTCACGATACAAGGCCCCATTCATTCTTTCCTTAACACGGATCAGTCGTCCTGTCCCCTTAGCAGAAAAACAGCCCCAAAGCATGACGTTTCCACCCCCATGTTTCACAGTAGGTATGGTGTTCTTGGGATGCACTGGCTTAAGCAGGGGGACACGTCTGGCACTGCAGGATTTGATTCCCTGTCGTTGTAGTGTGTTACTGATGGTAAGCTTTGTTACTTTGGTCCCAGCTCTCTGCAGGTCATTCACCAGATCCCCCCGTGTGGTTCTGGGATTTTTGCTCACCGTTCTCATGATCATTTTGACCCCACGGGATGAGATCTTGCGTGGAGCCCCAGATCGAGGGAGATTATCAGTGGTCTTGTATGTCTTCCATTTTCTGATAATTGCTCCCACAGTTGATTTTTTCACACCAAGCTGCTTGCCTATTGTAGATTCACTCTTCCCAGTCAGGTGCAGGTCTACAATTCTTTTCCTGGTGTCCTTCGAAAGCTCTTTGGTCTTGGCCATAGTGGAGTTTGGAGTCTGACTGTTTGAGGCTGTGGACAGGTGTCTTTTATACAGATAACGAGTTCAAACAGGTGCCATTAATACAGGTAACGAGTGGAGGACAGAAGAGCTTCTTAAAGAAGAAGTTACAGGTCTGTGAGAGCCAGAGATCTTCCTTGTTTGAAGTGACCAAATACTTATTTTCCACCATAATTTACAAATAAATTCTTTTAAAATCCTACAATGTAAATTCCTGGATTTTTTTTCTTCAAATTCTGTCTCTCATAGTTGAAGTGTACCTATGATGAAAATTACTGACCTCTATCATTATTTTAAGTGGGAGAACTTGCACAATCGGTGGCTGACTAAATACTTTTTTGCCCCACTGCACATAAACTGAGTTCAATAATATCTTTTCAGCATATTCCCTCGGTTTTTGTTGAACAGCAGATCTTTCGAATTACTTCCAAAGCGGTGATTAAAAAAAAAAAAAGAGAACAAAGATTCTATGTAGACTGGATATCTGAAGGTTATTAGACACCATGACATTAAGGCCCAGTCAGCGCATGCCCACTCTTTGCTTTCGGCGCTTGCTAGGATGACAACAGTGGACAACACTTCCTACTAAATAAATAAGTAATAATGTGGCAAGGTACACAACGAGGGCCGGGGCGGGATTCAATCCCACGACTCCCGAGTGAGAGTCATGCGCGCTAACCAGTCAGCCAGAGGGATAATCCTATGGCCAAGCAGCCAGGGCACAAGGCTGCCATTGCTCGTCCATTGCTGTAGTACCTCCATTTGGCCGCTAGGCCCCCATTGAAAAGCATTGGACTTTAGACATGTTAAAAACAACTTTAATGCCTGATGCCCATTTTTTAAAAACTTTCTATGGCTACATATTCTTCATGAGATAACCATGGGCTCGTCAAAAATATAGGCACTAGGCTGGTTTTCATAAGATAATTTTTTAAAATCTTGCATAATTAATTAGGGGGTCCGGACTTTGATTGACAGGCTGTTTTGTTGGACTTTAATTATAGTAACACTACATTTTAATAATTATTTCAAGTTACTAGTTCTTACCTTTTGAGGTTTGAGAAATAGGAGAACCGTCGGAGGAGCGCAGATACGGCAGCAGTCAGGCATGGGGCTATTATCCTTTAGCTTAGCTAACAAAGTTTAGCATCAGCGCTAAAGATGCGGGAGCAGAATGGGCGTGATTACGACTGAACTACAAGCCCATACACGCCCGAGATGGCAGAGTCTACAGTGAAGATCCCGCCCCTATGCCCTTTTTAGGAACATGCTTCGTCAGAGCTGGGGAGGAGGAGTCTGTGAACCCGCTATGAATTCCCCCATGAAAGTGTGTCATTCTGGTAAACGGGGAGGAGTGAGGAGGCGTTGTCTATTCTTTTTTACAGTCTATGGATCTATCGGAGCCACAGTGACAGGACCTCAACACTGTCACATCTCTCCCCCTCTTATCACAAGCACGTCCTCGTGCTTCAGCGCAGGGTGCCACCAATTTCGAATCCATGGACTTATTACCAGTATCATATGGATCCTGCCAGCAACGCCAAATGTGGCATTAAGCAAACAATTTCGAAATTCTGAAATGTAAAAAAAATGGAATACTTTTTTTTTTTTTTAACAAACACTAAGTTCAGCTTTTGCCCTTGCCCAGGGGCACATCGACATGTGACTGGAGGAAGCTGGAATCAAACCTACGACCCTCCAATTGCAAGCCAAGTCTACTCTACCACTGAGTCGCCCTCAAGAAAGTACATGTAAAAAGAACCACTACAATATTCCCTTGTAGAGTTATCTAGTATCCATAAATGTTTCTCAGTTTCACTAGCACAGCATACTAAAAAAAATATATATAAAAATATCGTTTAAAGTATCACATTTCTCAGCATTGTTTTTCCCAGGAATGTTCAGAAATGCTACAAAATATTTTGCTTTTATAAAGAAAATACAATGTTGGTGGTTGATAAATCTAAAATACTAAAATGTAGCCAGTTCCATGTGCAGAAATGTCCCATTCCAAGAAATGTAGCTTTAGTGTAAATCATTCACTCCAATCATAAAAACACAAAACTGTGTGCATAATAGCATCAAAAAATGCTATTGTGTAAAAACATCCAGTGATTTGGATGTTTAACTTCATATTATGTCAGCTTGTGCAAGAAGAGGTTTCCAGCATTTTCTTTTAACTGACTGAGTTTAGTTCCTTTGCTTTATGCTTCAGATGCCTCTTACGCATCTTAATAATCCATGTTATGGTGAGTTTTGCAAACTTTGCAGCCTTGAAGAGCGCCATGAAGATGACACAAAGGATGCCAATTGTCGTGACTCATATTTTTTGGGGGCTACTTTGTGCAACGGTCTCGTATTGAATATGTTTGTATAGTCCTTGGTTGGTGTTCAGAAAGTAAAAGTCTGTTGTAATTAGCTTGCATGATGGGTTTGTCAGTATGGTTTATGGGGCTAAGCTTTTAAGTCGTAAAACTTATTTCCAAAGTTTATTGCAAGTAGTAAAAGCAAGGATGTTTAGATAAGAAACTGGGAGAAAAGTTTTTAGAGAAGCAGATAGCCATTTAACCATAAATTTTTATAATGAACCTTTGACCCAGAACAGAGACGATTCCTTTTCTGACTCCAGGATTCTCTGACAGCAAATCATTGCTCAGACATTGTTTGGAAATGATCGGATTGGAGTAAGATTTCGAGGAGAAGGAACGCCTACAACCCCAGAGGCCCGCTTGTCTATAAAGCTGTGAAATAAAGATCAGTTAATTGTTCAGATTTCTTTAAGTCTGGACCACAGAGAAACTAGGGCAACTTTCTCTGTAAACTGCAATTTGTTAATCTGTTCAAAATAAATGTTAAACTGGAAATTGGCTCCATTTTGTCTCTGCTTGAACATGCATTGAATTACTTATGATAATTATTTAATTCAACACTATGGAGCTCCAGGGATTTGCAGTCACTATCGGCCTGATTTCCTGAATGTAACGATCTCGCCATTCGAAGACAACAAAGAAGAGCTGATCTGTTTGTTCTTCTTCAGGCCTTTTATCGTTGAATTTCACCACTTCGGACTCCTGGCGAAACTCAACCGCTTCGCTTTTTCTCCCTGATGTTTTCACCAAAGACATTTTGACCCAGGTTCGGAATCCTCTAGAGAAGGTCCACATGGAGTAATTCTGCTCACAGTCCCTCATAAACTCTGACTTGTGTGTACTTTCAATCAGGTCACTAAACCTAGCAAAAAGCATGTACGGAATGCCGCTGAAGTCCTCATGCGTTTCGTTCTGACTGAACTGCACGAAGATCAGCTCTTGGTTTTTCACGTCCGAAGGTCCACAGACCACCACTGCTCGTTTCTGCTTGTTATCCGTGAATGGCCCAAAGTACGTCACTTCTGTGATCTCAGTCTCCTTCTTGAGGTGTGCCGGGGTCCACTAGAGTTGGGATGTAGTCGTGGTAGTGATGCTTGCAGCTCAGCAGCTGAGCATCGTCAGGGACCAGAGCGATACCAGGAGGCGAGAATGAGTCCACTTCCTTGTATCTGACAGACATGACAAGCTGACTGAGCTTATTCAGAAAGTCTGAGATAGTCTGGTAGGCCAGGAAAATCGCCACAGCCGTCAGCACCAGGTAGATGAAGATGAGCAGCACAGTGAAGACGTTTTTCACGCATGTTTTGCTGAATTTCATCGGTGAACTGTTTTCTCTCATGTTTTTCCCTCCTGCGACGTTGGACTCCACAGGCACCGGTCCACGTCAGAGTCGTCGAATGACTCCCTAGGCTGACCGTTACCTTCGTCGTCTTCGTTCATTGAACATCATTGAACGTTTGATAGGAACTCCAATTTCCTGCTCCAGGCATTCCTTCGTCCTTCTTTCCCTCTGACTGGATCTGTCGTAAAACCTTTGACGCTATTTCTGTTTGTTCACAGAACTGCGTTTAAGTAATGCGTACATGTTTAAGTCTAATAAATAATAAATAGTCATCTCTGATAAGTAAACTGCATAGGAAATTATGAACAGTCTTGGAGGAAAAATAATCTGCCATTGTTTTTGAAAAGTCTTAAACATGGAGCTGAAAAATCATACTCAAGATCATCTTATTTTGAATTTTGAAGTATACCCAATGGTGCAGCATTTGTATTAGTATTTCTCTTTTTTTTTATCTTAAAAATTATATGAACACAGATTTTTACAAAACATGTAGAGCCTGAATGGCTGTCTTTATGATAAATACCAAACAGCTAATTGCTCTTTTGGAGCTCTTGGAAAAAAGAATATTCTAATTTGTTTAATAGAGTATAGAACAGAAGAGCCACTGATCATCCTCTTAAACCATCAGTACTTCCCAGTACCCTGCGTCATTATCAAAAACATCAGCTGCAGGGAAAAGCTCCTGCTGTTTCACCATTATGTGAAAGCATTAATGTCATAGTTCATGGCAGTTGCCCTGTGTGTTCCGACTTTTTGTTCTAGGTATTGAAAAAAATGTCAAAATAACTGGTAAACTGTTTATCCAGGAACATCCAGGACATGAGTTTTGACAGCTCATGCAGGGATAGCTTGAAGCCTTTTGTCCGAGAGTTGTTATTCACCAAACAAAGTTGGTGCATATATGTGCTCCTCTTATCTGTGGCTATTAAGAACATAAGTGGTCACTTTAAAGGAGCTTTTATTTTTTGTTTGTACTCCTTGTTTTCCTGCAAGATTTTTGTTTTTTGTAATTACTTTCCAGATTAGTTCTAAACTATTGATAATGTATATAATGCTGTCAAACTTTTAAAACTGATATGGATTTCTGTTCTTTCAGACACTGTTGGAGTTTGTGGGCCATTGGAAGACAGAGGAAGAGCCTTTGCCTCTTGTCCAGGGGTACTTGGTTGCCCTACTGAGTTTTGCAAAGTCTTCTGCATATCTCTCACTGCAGTGTGATAGTGTTCCACTTGTGGTTGAAAGACTTTCACTGTAAGTTAAGTTAAACTGTTCGTTTATGCTCAAGTCATTCTCATTAAATCAGTCTGAAGTCTTAACATGAATTTGTGCCCCTTTTTTGTCAGGAGCTTTTTGGAGCACTTGCTCTCACTTAAGACCCTTCCAGAGGAATTATGGCAGTACTTCAAGTCATCTGTGCAGGTAAAGCTGGGAAGGCAACAATAAGGGTTAAGAAAGTACTAAAACCATTCCCCAGAGTCTAGACTGTCTCTGTTTTGTTATTAGGGATGCAATGATACCACTATACAATACCAATTCGTCAATCTGCGTACTTGCCGATACCAAAGTACCAATATAGATACTTCTATGACATAAAATAATACAATGAATTGGAAGGCAGGTTTTATTTTCTTCTCTACTTGTTATAACAAATAATGGTGAATTGGATAATAAAAATACAAATGACATGAAAACAGACATTGAAAGACAAAAAAAAAATTCTGAAAGTATTGCAGTTTCCACCTTTCAAGTATCGGTTAATTGGCCCGATACTAGTATCTGTATCCCTAGTTGTTATTAAAGGTAGAATGTAAGCCTGCATATTAATATCACACCTTAATAAAAACTTATAACAGGGTATCTGTGGGGTCTTGAGAAATGTTAAAAAGTGCTTTACGCTACATTCAGTAATATCGTTACAAACGTGCTGACATGATGTATCCCTCTAACTTGTATTGAAGTACAGAAAAGCAATGCAGTACTACCTAAAACAAGAAAGTGTAAAATAACAGATTCTTTGCTAGAAGTTGACTGTTTTAAACAATGGCTAAAGGCACTTTTATATTTCTTTGTATTCAACA
This sequence comes from Apricaphanius iberus, assembly GCA_028564705.1. NCBI lineage: Eukaryota > Metazoa > Chordata > Actinopteri > Cyprinodontiformes > Aphaniidae > Apricaphanius > Apricaphanius iberus. The sequence goes on along the minus strand of JAPXFQ010002537.1, from coordinate 165,586 downwards.
ATAAAAGTTGTTTCTGACAGGAAATGGGATGAGTATTTCTCAAGGGTTACGAAATGAGTCAGTTCAGAGAAAAAAAATGCCGAATAATGTATTATTAAAAAATATATTAAATGATGCATTCCCTTTAGTAATCAATAAAGTCTTGTATGACATTAAAGCAGGCCAAATGTTTTATGATTAGCTTTCTACTTCTTTAGCTGTTTCATTTTGACAATTTCTTTGGGTATGAACTCTAGGGCCAACTTTTGTCAAACAGCATCAAATATGCGGTGGCCAGTCGTTTGCGTGTTCCGCTGCAGTCAGCTGTTAATATATCCCACATGTGTACCTAGGTGCTCGTGCCCGTTAATCACTTGCATTCAGAAACACCTTCAATTAACCATATTTATCCATACAAATAATTACGCGACAATTAACCATATTTGGTCACACCACATCTTATAACATACAGGTGTCAAGCTCCAGTTTTCAAGGGCCTGCAACTTTTAGACATGTCTTGATTCATCACACCTAAATCAAAAACGTGGGTCATCAACAGGACCCCATAGAATCTAAATGCCTGGTGGTGATCCAATTTAACAATTTTATTAAGGTGTGTTGGACCAGAAAAAATCTACATTTTCTTGAGTCAAGATGTTGTGAGACCCCTACTCTATAAATATTAAATCATTGTGTTATAAAAATAATGGCAAAGAGAGAGGGAAAATGAACTTCAGTGAAATCCAGATCAATAAGAAACATAAGTGGGGCAAAAAAAAAAAAAAAAGGTAATCATGAACAGACTTTTTGAAAATCTTCCCATAGCTGAAGTTCATGAAGCTGCTCTTTTTCAGTGTTTCACCACGGTCCGGACAGCTGAGCAGATTGTCACACAAATATGAGCAAAGCTGTATCTGCAAGGCAGAACATGTGGCTACTGCCACGCACATATTCAAATACAATTGAGCAGGGCTTTGTGCAGTAAGTTGTTGCTGCTAAAAGCAAGCAGTAAGTTACGGACGTGGAGATAGTTTGCAATGAGCAGGTGCTTTTTTTTTTTGGCTCCAGGGCTATAAGGAACTGTAATGCGAGGATGACGCAGAAGGACACAAAACCCATAAAGATTTTTTTGTAATGCATCATCTTTGCAAAGTTATATTAGAATCACACAATCAATATTTCAGACAATTCTAACTTGTGCCAGTAATGTCCGACATGTTTTCACAAACACTGGTGTTAGGAACGATCAACCTAAAGTTTCAATATAATCTCAAAGACATAGCTACAGGATTTAAATTAATAGATGTTTACCTGTTTTAATGTTTGTACCTAGAGTTTACGGCCAACTGACAGCCACCACAATTGAAAAATTGTCCCTTTTATTCTTGTCAAAAAAAATCCTGTCTACAACTCCTGTCATACAGTCGTGGATCTGTTGCATTCAAATAATTAGGAAATTACAAAACTTCCTTCTCCATTAATGTCATAGGGCAGCTCAGTTAATGTAAACATATTATTTCTGGGTTGAAAATACATTCGGCGCTTCAGGAGAAACGTTCAGGGATAGAGCCGGGGATGCAAAACAAAAAGTTGTCAGGAAGTATAAAATTGACTAGTATGTGGTGTTATAAGCCATTCATTAACAATACTTATTTGTCCTACAAAAAGGCGCTCTCTTCAAATAAATTTCTAGAAAAAAATATGTTAAATATTTTAATGAAATTAAACTATTAACCACAAAACAAACCTTTGCTGGTCACTAGAGTTGTCAGAGTGTGAAATTTTATCCTTGCTGTTATTGTGACCAAAATTATCATTGTTTTCGGTATTATCGCCGTAATTTTTTTAAAAGTTCTCCTACACTGTTTTTTTTTCTCTCTGGCATGTAAGAATGCCGTATGAGTCGGGTCTTTAAAAGATAAATAATTCCCAGTCTGTTTCAGTTTATGCCAGTTCAGTGTGGGAGTGGACGTGGAGACTCAACAAGATGTGGTGGGCTTGCTCAGTAAGAATAATGACATACAAGTTTTTGTACTTTGATTGGCTAACTGCAACACTATTCTTACACTGACTCTGTTTACTAAAATCATTAACATTAGACAAAAGTGGTGCCAGTATTTATGCTTAGATGGAGTTTACCACCCAGTTTAGGCAGTGTGACCAAACAAGACGGGATTCCGACGTGCTACACCGAGCTACCACTTTGCTTTGAGTTACTCCTTGATAATTTGTCCTCCGCTTAGCAAAATGCTTAAATCCAGTGAGTTGTCTCATCTGATTTGAGCTCATAGTCAGTTCGGAACAAGCGCCACCAACAGTGAATTTTCAGTGAAGGAGAACTTTAAGGCTGTTGAATATTTTTAGAAAACATTGATAGTCCTACAGAAAGTAAACCGTTTTGAAAAAGTGTAACTGCGTTTATTATATTTAAAATAACACAAAGCCTTATTAAAATTGCAACTTTTTACATCAAAGTAAAGGAACAAGGGTTGCGCAAATCATTATTTTTATCTAACTGTTCATCTATGTCTGGTTCGCATCCGCCACCAGGCAAGACAGGGACAGACTGCAGAGAACAGTCAGGTCCTCAGAGAGGATCATAGGTACTGATCTTCCCTCCATTCAGGACCTATTCCGGGCCAGGGTCAGGAAACGGGCCAGAAAAATCATAATTATATATACATTACATTAAAGCTGATTTTGATTCTGATATCAATTTACATACGATTTGCCTATAACTTTTTTTTGTTGGTAACTCAAAAGAAAAAGAATGGCTAGAAATTCATTCAATTAATCCTACAGGGCGTATAAGAAGTTCATGGTATATTTGCTATTGACTCCAATATTTTATAACTATGTGGTGTTTCGAGGGTAGTACATGTACTAATTACAGTGTTTCCCCTAGAAATTTCTCCAGCTGTGGTGCTTGTCAACGGGGGTTTCCTGTGTCTTGATACAAATGTAAATTCAAATAAATAAAGGTACACCAATAAATATTGGTACTGCTACAGCCAATTACTTAATAGAGTCATCTATACGTTAATGCCTTTGAGGCAAGGCAATTTTATTTGTATAACACATGAACGTGTAAATCAAAAAGGTTAATTTATCTGCTGCTACCTTTCTTCCTCTAACTCAACACTCAGTATAAAACCTATATTTTTTATTACACAACTTTAAATAAACAACATAGAAATTTTATACTGTACTGGCCACGGTCTTTAATTACATTTTTTTTGCCATCCCTATGGCGCTGACAGTCTGCAAAACACACACTTATTTAGACTGGTTAAGATTTGAATTTTTTTAAAATATATTTATATATATATACATTTTTTACAATTTGACCTGACTCTAAAATATCTTCATATTGCACAGTAAAACTAAAAAGTTCCACTTGCTTTGATTATATGTCCATAAACAAGCTGATAGCCACAGTTTAACTACATTTTATTATTTCATGTTTATTTAAAATCAACAAAAGAAATATTTTATTTGTTATTTAATTAAAAGGGTAATAATTTGTTTTATATATTGCAATAGTTTTGTTTTTGTGTGTGTGTTTTTAAGAATGTAATAAGAGGGAGCGGTGGTGCAGCTGGTAGTGCAGCTCACAGCTAGAAGGTCCTGGGTTCGATTCCCAGCTGGGGAAATCCCACCCCTTTGGGTGAAAAGAAGGGCCTGCGTACTTTTCAAAGCATGAAGGAGTCTTGAGCTCAGTGGAGGGCCCTCCCCGCAGAGGGAGAGCAGTGCCCAAGACTGTACTTAGATAGGAATACTGGGTGATAAATAATGGGGAAAAAACCGTGGGATAAAAAACAAACTTGTAATAATTACATTGGCTTATAGCTCATATGCACTTCACTGAGGCTGATTTGTAATTTACCTGCAGCTCCAAGGTGGCTTATGCCCACATCATAATTACAGGCTGTGCAAAATGAATGATGAGGGTCGGAAGCATGGCCACTGTTCTTAATATTTAATCAAAAACTTCTGAGGGATATGGACCCTCGTGTTCAGCAGATCTGAAGATTTGCACAGCTAAACACACAATTCTGATGAAGTAACCAAAAAAGGGGAGCCTTGTCTATAGTTTAAAAAGTTTATCGGCTTTAAAAGGTCAGACGAGAACCGAACGGCATACCTTTTACAAACGCTATTGTGAGTAGCTAGTAGGGGGAAGTGTTGAGCGCTATTTGACAATCTGTAGGTACACACGGTCTTTCCTCAGCACATGGCTGATCCAGTTCCATCCTTATCTCACCTTCTAACTAATCTTATCTGCCCCAGCCATCTCTAGAATTGTCTTAGTCGAGACGCGTTGTTACTATAAGATCCTGAAGATCATTTTCCGGTGCTTGATTTGAAAGAATTTTAGTTTCTCCTCTTCTCCCTTGGTTAGCATCTATATAGTAGGAATGACAGGACAAGACTCTTGAAAAGGGAGTCTTTCGTGTTCCCGCTGATGTCTCCAGCTTGCCAGATGTTTGATAGCTGTTTGAAATGTGCACTTGTCAGTGCCACTCTCTTCTTGACATCTGTTGTGCATCCGCTGTCCTTGGTAACGATTGCGCCCAGATAGGTGAAGTTCTCCACTTCTTCTACTTCACTTTCTCCAACCTTCAGCTTCCCCTCGCTCTTGCTGTTGGCTTTTACCTTGCACTTCCTGGGATTCAACTTCAGACCACCAATCCATCAGGGCATAAGTACTAATGATAAGTGAGGACCCTGGTCTTTGAAGTTGGAAGGCCTCTTTGTCATCACCCTCATCTGTAGGTCCCTTCACAGATTTTCTATCAGATTTCAGTTGGTACTCTTGTTGGGCCGCTCTAAAACATTACTTACAGTTAGAAGAAGCATTTTGGCAAAGTGTATTCACTTTTTTTCAATTCACTTTTATTTATATAGCCCCAATTCACAAAATATGTAATTTGAAGGCACTTTACAAGAAAAGTAATTTCAATACAATTTTACAAACATTCCAGTCAGTTAAGTTCCCTTTCAGTCGACTCACTCGGTACAACACATAGAGTATGGGATATCACGCCCCCGCGTGGCCTAACTGAAGACACTTTAAATCATACCTTTAGGCAAATTGATGTGTGATGTCAGGTGGCAGGCCCCGCCTGCATTCAAATACACCGACCATCACCGTCATAACTCAGTTCTTAAGCTCCTCACCTCGTTGAGAACACCGATTTCCAAAACATTGCTATCTGCCTGCTTCTAGCTAGCATTTCTGTCGTTTCAGGGAAAAAGAGACTAGCTAAACTGCCTTTGTTGGCGTCAGCCACTGCTGGTAAGCGTGTTTGCCCGCTGAGTACTAGTTCTGTTTTCTTGGATTCTTTTCCCCAATTTTCATTTTTTTTATTTTTATTTTTTGGCTTCGTGGTTCGTGATGAGCACAAAGCAGAAAATACAGAAGCAGAAGTCTTCTGTTGTCCCCTGTCCTCAGGGGTGTGGCTTCTCGCTTCATGATAAAGACCAGCATGAAGCATGCCCCCTCTGTCTGGGAATTGTCCATGCCAGAAGAGCGTTGACTGAGCCAGACACATGCGCGTTTTGCTGCCAGCTTCGGCGCTCAACGCTTGAGCAACGGGTCAAGGTTGTGCAGAAGGTGCTGTGGGAGGCTACTGTCTCACGGTAAGACCCCTTGTTCTCCGAGTCGGGAAACCCGGTTTCATCCGACGATGATGGCTTTTCGGTCGAATTCCCCGCTCCCAGCTGGGCAGACGGAATGGAATACGTGAAGGAGTTGGCCAGGACCGAGCAGAGTACAGCTCCACCTCAGTTTCATCTGGAGTGTCATGCTGACGACGATGTGCTGGAAATCAGCCTGGAAGGTCATGGTCTGTCTGAAGACGATGACTACTTTTCAGCTGACCAGTGTCCGGCTGCTACCCCCACTGCCTCTCCGGCGGGTCCGGATGACATCTCAGTCTTCTCCCTCTTTAAGTGGGCAGCAGACAAGTTGGAGGTATAGTGGCCCACACCTGCTCCCGCTCAGAAGGCGTTGCGGTTCACCGGTTTTTATCTCCAGACTGAGCCAGCTATGGTCACAAACCGCCTGCCTATGTTCCCAGACTTTGTATTGGAGCTGACATCCTGCTGGAACAAACCGTTCTCCACACGCTTTATAGTGCCAGGTTATGGACAGTACGTGGACCTGGAGGGTGCCGACAAAGCTGGGCTGGTTAATATCCCACCTATGGAGCCGTCCCTGGCAGCTTATTTGGCTCCTTCATTCGACCATGGTGGGGGTGGCCCCACTACCCTGCCATCAAAGCAGTGCAGGTTTTCGGCATCCAGCTGTAGAAAATCTATCGTACTCAAGCGACCACTGCTCACTCCCTAAGCTCGGCTACCATGCTACAAACCTTCCAGGCTATGTGTCTGTCAGAGCTGAGATGCCACCTGAAAGCCCTATGATTCCGCTCTTAAATGAGATCAGGGTCACCGCAGACTACATTCTTCGCACGTCCCGCTGTGCGGCCCTGTTGCTGGGTAGAGGGATAGCATCGAAAGTAGTGGTGCAGAGGTACCTGTGGCTAACACGTTATGACGTCCCAGATGGGCACAGAGCCATATATCTGGATGAACCGCTGTCAACAGATGGGTTTTTCGGCCAATTCCTGGAGGCCATTCAAGCAAGGTTCGAGCTCAGGAAAAAGCAGACCGAAGCACTTAGCAGCATCATTCCCAGACGTGATGCAAGACCCAGGTCCAGCATGAGCGCATGAAAGCCGGTGCCCGCACCGCCACCACCGAAGAAAGCAGCGCCATCTGCGGCTTTCAACCCCGTGTCGGGACAGCCGCCATCTCAGAAGCTCGCTCCACGCCAGTCGTCTTTGAGCAAAGGCCCTCCGCCGGGTCTTCAGAGGGATTTTGCGTCTCGTAAGAAGAAACCTCAGTCATCCTAGCTATGGGGCTGACAAAAGAGAGGGCCCAGGAATTGGGAGACGCGACTGCGCCTCAATCGTTTCGGCCAAAGAGGCATGTTATTTGTTCTGTTCGGGAGGCTAGTCCCAAAACGCTCTGCGTTTCCCCAGCAGTCTCCCAAGCACACATCCCCAGTTCACACATTGTTTGCTCTTCCACCTCCAAGTTTGAGTTTGTTAGATGTTGCTCAGGAAACCAGAATGTTTGTGTACCTGTTTCAAATGTTTCAATAAAGAGTGCTATTTTGCTACCTAAAAATCAAAATATAAAACGAGCACAACAGGCAAATGAGGCCGCACCTCTCCGTTCCAGTAGAGGGCATACTTTCCACTTTCCAGAAAATAAGAGATTGACAAAAGGACATGGGCGATGCTTGGTCACTGGGAGCATCATCTGAGGTGATGCTCCCCTTCCAGCTGGGCACCGCAGCTGAGCAGCGGATTTTTACTTTTAAAAATGCAGTTAATCATTACAAAACCTGGAATCACTCGATTTTTGTTTTTGTTGTTGATATTTTCAGTTTTTTATTTTATTTTATCATGTTCAGCCACTACTTTAAACATAGATGTTTGTGTTCTTAACAATCACGGCATATTTGTTTGTAGTCTAAGGCACCCAGTACTTGATTTCTAATGTTTTTAGATAACAGCAACACCATAAAGAAGGGCACACCCATAGATACAATGTTGTAATTTACGAAAACCAGCCTGCTGGTAACCATTGGAACATATGATTATTATTCGATTCTGAAGACTATAGAGGTAGGCACATGCATGTTTTTACTAGTAGTTGTAACTATTACTATGGTGGTTATTATTATTTAATTTGTTAGTGTTGTAGACTTCAGATACAGTTCACTATGAATATTGATGGGTCAGATTATATTAACAGCAGTCTTTTTTCCCTCTTTCTATTAAATTGGGAAAATGATCAAATATAGTTGGGATGTGTATTTGCAAGAACCTGGTGATACGATATGTATCATGGTACAATGGGACAATACAATATAATGCGATACCAGTAGGAATATATATTGTGATTTCTAAAACCAAACTTAACTGTAGAAAATCTGTCTCAGCTTTCTTAACACGCCAACCTGTTTCATCCAGTTTTATTACTAGATCTGGTCGATCCACTGGAACGAATAAGGTGAAACAGCCGCCATTTAGCGAACTTACTTTAAAATTTACTACTAAAAGTACTGTTATCGTTAAAGTTATCAATTCAAATTCTCAAAAATAAAAAAAGATTTGATACTTTGCTTTTGAATATCGATACAATATTGTGACATAAAATATCATTATATATTGGCGTAATGATATTTTTTTTACATTCCTAAAATATAGTATGTTGCCAGGTGTTCATTGCATTGGTTTAGCAAATTTTTTCACAGTTTTTAAATGTTACAAAGAAAATGATTGGTGATTTGACTGCAGGTTAAGACTGTAAGAGGTTTCACTGTTGAAATAAATTTTCTGTTGTCTTCAGTTTGCACACAATAAGCTTCAGGAGAATGGACTCAACCAGCTGTCACTTCTGTATGTCCTGAGCCAGCACGAAGGCATTTGGAGCCACAATGTTCTCCAAAGTATCCTGTCTAAAGAGAATCTTACAACAGAACATGGTAAGATTTAGAGTTACTAGATATTAAAAAAAAAACATGTGATATGCTGTAATGTTATTATTACAATAATGATATGACTAAATGAACACACAGTTTAGCAGTGTTAATACCTTTTCTTATAGCAAACAAGCACCCCAGATAAAGAAGAGTTTATCCAGCTCCTATAAAAAAATGAAATAACATTGTTTTAATAAGTTTGCTTCTGCATGATGTCTACTGTTTTGTCAGTGAAACAGCTTTTATAGAGCTTTTGTTTTACTTTATTGTCTCACCACCATAGATGACATTCTATGCTATATTACACAAGTTTCACTAAATATTTAACAGGAATAGTTCAATTCAGTTTATTTATATAATGTCAATTCACAACAGTTGTCATCTTAAGGCAGTTTACAAGTTGTCAATTCAATCAAACATACATTCAAATCAGGTAAACTTTTCTGTAGTTAGCTAATAAATAATTTGCTTAAATTTATTTAAGTCAAAAAAGTTCTTTACAAAAATACATATTGTATACTGTGATAATTAGGGGTGTGCCGTTATCGGCGTTAACGTGCTGCGTTAAAGTGAAACTCTAATCTGGCAATTAAAATAAATATCCCCGCTAATCTATTCTCAAAGTTACATTGGGAGCTGGGTCTATATTATGCAAGCTTTGGTGACTTTCACCATGATATTTTAGCGCGGATGTAAACCTGCGAAGAAGCTACATTTGGCGATAAGAAATCTGCTGGAGGTCCTTCTTCGTCTGTTACAATCTAAAGTTCCCTATTCATCTCAACAGTACGTACGAACACCTCTTGAGCTTGTTCCTTAGCTGAAATTGTCGAACGTGTTCAGTTCATTGGCTTTGTCCAGGAATGTAGAAAACATTACCCCAATCCTTAAGTCCCTCTAATGGCTTCCTGTAGCTCAGAGAATAGACTTTAAAATACTCCTACTAGTTTAAATCATAAATCACTGAATGGTTTAGCACCAAAGTATGTTGGAGATCTGTCACTATACCAACCCAGCAGACCACTCAGTTCCTCCAACTCTAGCTAACTAAACAATCCTAGAATAAGCCTGTGACTATTCTCAATCATCCAGGTCATGGTTATCTCAAGGAAATTTCAATCGAACGCAACTGGACTTGGTAATTTGTCTTGGAAGATGTTTCACCTCTCATCCAAGAGGCTTCATCAGTTCATTCTCGTTCATGAGAATTTAAGAATTTAAAGAATCCTAGAATAAGCGGAGAATTTAAGAATTTAAAGAATCCTAGAATAAGAACTAAACAGGGAGAGGCAGCTTTCAGCTTCTATGTTCCACAAATCTGGAACAAACTTCATGATGCATGCAAAAATGCTGATTCGTTGGGCTCTTTTAAATCAAAGATTAAAACTCTACTATTCAGAGCTGCCTTGAGTCCTAAATTGCGTTTTTTTCCATCATCTGTCATTGATTCTCATGGTTTTATTTTTTTATTTTAACTGATTGTGTTTTCAGTTTTTAATTAACATTCTTTTGCATAAATTTGTTTCTTATACCTTACTGAAATTTCTCTTCATTAATGGATTCTCGTGTTTTGTTTTTAAATTTTATACTCTTACATAATTTTTATTTTATGCTTCAGTTACTAAATGCATTTCTTTTAGTGATCTGTTTTAATTTTCATATATCATGTATTTGGTTTCTTTACCCCTGCATCATGTAACCCCCCTCCTGCTTTAGATTGTTATCGTTAAGATAAGAATAGAATAATCCTTTATTGTTCCACCAAGGTGAAATTCAACTTTAACAGCAGCGACTGTTTGGTAAGAGAAGCATTTAGATTCACACAAGAAAAAAAATGTAAAAGTATTAAAACATAATTAAGAATAATATGTACATTAAGAACAAAATGACAAAACAAAGTACTGTGCAGTTATTAAAAATGAAGCCCCATACTTAGATTTGATTGTGCAAATGACTAGGATGATTTGAAAACAGAAAATGTTTACAGAAAGTGCATTTTTTATTGTTTTTCAAAAAGTAAATTTAATATTTATAAAAAGTTAAAAGAATATAAACAGAGAAAAACAGATCAGCAAGTAGCAGAGGCAAAAATGTTAAATTAAGTGAGTCAACACTACATTACAGTAGAATTGTAAACATTAATAGGCCTGGTGGGAGCAGTTCTGGTTGTAAAGTCTGATATCTGCAGGGTTGGAAGGACCTGCAAAAAAGCTTCTTCATGCATCAAGGATGCATGTCACTGAAGGAGCTCTGCAGATCTGCAACATCTTCATGCCTGGGGTGGGAGACGCTGTCCATTAGTGATGTTATTTTTAGTTTTAATAAGGAACAACAGTTCCGCCCACAACGCAGAGGCGAATTACAAATGAGTAATTGCCACTTTGCAGAAGCTATGTCCTAGAAAACCGCACAGGTTTCAGGATTTTTTTGGCTAAAAGACAGCATAATCATAATTTAAAGACCACTGAAAACACTTTAAAATGGCTCTAAAGATTGATCAGATTTAAATTTAAATAAGCCAGCCTTTCTTCACCTTCAGCTTTCGCCTTCAAAGAAATGTCCCAGAATTCATCAGATGGAAATGTGTCAAACAATGGAGAATACTTTATAAAATCAAGAACATAACGGTAAATCCCAATTCTGTAATAATGGAGTGGGTCTTTAATAAGAAGCATCTTCATTTTTGCTGTCATACAGACTGCTACAGGAGATCCTTGCTGCTCACAGCCTTTATTGGCCTCTAAAAAAGGGTTAATTAATTAAAATTCCTGTTGGGCTTGAAGTATTTTTGAATTATTTTGTAAAATGACTGTAAAAATCATCAGTGTATTGTAATCAAGTAAACTAAGTTGACTTCAAGTGTTTTGCTTTTGCAAAAGTATAAATTGCTTTTAAAAGTAACATTAGAACCACTTTCTTTGTTTTAACTTTTTCAGTCAAAGAATTCTTGGAGCAAGAGGGCCCTGTCTTGGTGCAGATGAGAGTGAAGCAACTAATGAAGGAAAAGCAGTTGGAAAAGGCAGCACTTCTGGCAAAGATCGGCACTGAATGTTACACTTTCCAGGCAACGGGGGATTTCAAACAGATGTATCTTGTCTGCCTCTGTGGCATTTTAGAAAAAGATCAACTCATGGAAGAGGTAAGCAGGTTTTACATTAGGGTTGAAAAACTATTTAAAAAAAAAAACGGAAATAAACGGTGGTTGGAGGGGGGCTAGTACCTAGTGTCTCTAGTCCCACAAGTTAATACCCATTCAATAATATTTATCTTTTATTCATTTTAAATGGAACGGGGTTTTTTCCCCCAACCAAATATTTTTAGCAAATACTGCGTTCATTTACTCACCCAGACGAGTTTGGAGTTGCTTAAAGACATTCAGGAGGAGTTTATATTGAGTCGCAATCAGAGTATGTCCATATCAGGGCAGGAGTTTACTACATGTGATGAGGCAATATCTGCCCAAAACTCATTCATTTAACCATGTATTGTTATTAAGCGTTAGCACTACTCCCCTTAGAGGTGTTTATTTATGTTCTAGGGTGATTTGCAGGCAAAAATACAACTACACTATCACACAATTAAAATGATGAACTGGAGACTAAAATTAAGCGCTGCTCAAGCCAAAGTTTTAAAATGATGAAACATTTCTCAATTAAACCAATCAGAAGTCTAAGACTCTGAATGAACTGTTTTCTGATCCATAAACTATGCCTCAGTGGCTGAAAACCCCGCTGTAGGAAATAGGGCTGAACGATTAATTGCATATGCAATTATATCGCAATGTGACAAAATTAGATTTTTTTTTTAATCGCAAAGGCTGCGATTTGAGTTGATGTAAACATATCTGGTAAAATCATGTGACTTGCAAACAGCTCAAATAATGCAGGGAGAGAAAGAAACGTTGCACTTTAACCTGTTATAAAATGGCCTAAAGCTTAACAGAATCCAATGCTGCACAATATTTGGTACCTAAGAGGAACAGTACATCAGTTGTGGGAAATTATATCTGCTATGAAAACGTTGATGCTGCGCAACGGCAGGTATTATACAGAACCCACCTTGCTGCCTCACGAGGTACGCTGCAAAACTTTATCAACAACTAACAACATCACACCACCATATATGACAGTTGCACGGCTAAAATGACTGTTTCAATTTCCAGTAAGCAAATTTCCTAAGGGAGAGGGAATGCTTTGATAAGCATGACGAATAACCTAGGATTTAATCTCACGAACACATTTTAGCCACATTTGTATTTTTTATACATCTGCGCTGTATAAAAAATGCAGAGAGAAAGTTAAAGCCGCACAGAAAACAGCGGAGTATTTTGCAACAACTGACCTGTGATCAGACCGCTCTACGGAGTCATACCAGAGTCTGAAAGTGCATTATATCGATGAAGAATTAAAAACCAGCGCTTGTTGCTTCAAGCATCCTACTTCGCAGATAACCCCACGGAGGAAAACATTGCAGCCGGCCTGAGAGGGGTTTACCAGCTGGGATCAAAAGGAAGAAAACCTTGATTCCATAACTACGGCGATCACCATCAAGTGTGATGATTTAAGTAGATAAAGTGGTTTATATTCAGCCATGCTTCATTTGCCTTTTTCTTAAAATAAGTCTAGCCTATGGAATAGAATAAATTATGTATAAAAAAATCTTTTTATAATACACAATATTTTTGTTTGCATTAATTAAAAAATGCATGAGAAAAGCCCCATAAAAATAATTGCAAATTAAATCGCATTTGCAATATTGAAGAAAAGAAAATCGCAATTAGATTATTTCCCAAAATCGTTCAGCCCTAGTTGCAAAGCAGCAGCAGGCACTGTGTTTTGGCAGCGCTGTTTGTCACACATCGTAGCGCATCTATCCAGCAGGAAAGTCAGTCTTGCTCTGAATTCTCAGAAACTTCTCAATTTGCAGTCAGCAGCTGTCAGCAACAGGCCTTGATCAAAGTGTCTGGGAATCTTTTCTCTAACTGATTTATTTACCTGGTATCCGTGTGTAAAATGGAAAGTATCTGTGCATTTGCAAAAAGTAGTCAGTGTGTATATTAATCTGAAAACATGACCGACAGAATCAGAATCAGCTTTAATGGCCAAGTATGACACATACAAGGAATTTGACTCCGGCAACTTTTCTCTCCAGTACAGAACTTAAATAAGTGAAATTAGAAAACGAAAAAAAATAAAAAGTAAAGGATAATATATACACCATTAAAAATAAATACAAATAAATAATAAAGGATAATATATACACCAAACCGGGGTTATTGTACAGTGAGAATATACAGCAGTGCAGAGTTATAGTTTATTGTTCATGTGAATGGACTCACACTCTGTGACTATTCAGAGTTCATCAGAGCGACAGCCTGGGGGAAGAAACTGTTCTTATGTCGGGTGGTTTTGGCGTACAGCGCTCTGTAACGCCGGCCTGAGGGAAGGAGCCTAAACAGGTTGTGGCCAGGGTGTGAGGGGTCAGTGGTGATTTTTCTGGCCCGTTTCCTGACCCTGGCCCGGAATAGGTCCTCAGTGGAGGGAAGATCAGTACCTATGATCCTCTCTGAGGACCTGACTGTTCTCTGCAGTCTGTCCCTGTCTTGCCTGGTGGCGGATCCGAACCAGACAGAGATGGATGAGGTCAGGACAGACTGGACTATTGCTGTGTAAAAGATGGTCAGCAGCTCCTGAGGCAGGTTGAACTTTCTGAGCTGACGCAGAAAGTACAGCCTTTGCTGGGCCTTCTTCCTTATAGAATCTATGTGGGAGGTCCACTTCAGGTCCCGTGTGATGGTGGATCCTAGGAACCTGAAAGACTCCACTGTGGGGACAGACCTGTTGGTGATTATGAGAGGAGATGTTGATGGGGGTCTCTTCCTGAAGTCCACTGTCATCTCCACAGTTTTGAGCGGGTTTAGCTCCAGGTGGTTCTGACTGCACCAGAGGACCAGCTGTTCCACTTCCCTTCTGTACGCAGACTCATCGCCGTCACGGATGAGTCCAATGACGGTGGTGTCATCTGCAAACTTCAGAAGTTTCACAGAAGGGTCTGTTGACGTGCAATCAGTGGTGTAAAGGGAGAAAAGCAGTGGGGAGAGAACACATCCCTGGGGGTCGCCGATGCTGATGGACCGGGTGCTGGATGTGAAGTTACCCAGTTTCACCTGCTGCCTCCTGTCAGTCAGGAAACTGGTAATCCTCTGGCAGGTGGAGGGAGGCAAGGTGAGCTGGGACAGTTTTTGGTGGAGGAGTTTTGGGACGATGGTGTTGAATGCAGAGCTGAAGTCCACAAACAGGACCTGAGCGTAGGTACCTGCAGAGTCTAGGTGGTGCAGGATGTAGTGGAGAGCCATGTTGACTGCGTCATCCACTGACCTGTTTGCTCTATAGGCGAACTGCATGGGGTCTAGCAGGGGATCCGTGATTTCCTTCAGGTGGGACAGCACCAGTCGCTCAAAGAATTTCATGACCACAGATGTCAGGGCGACTGGTCTGTAGTCATTTAATCCTGTGACAGGGGACTTCTTGGGAACCGGAATGATGGTGGAGCGTTTGAGGCAGGAGGGGACCTCACACAGCTCCAGGGAATTATTGAAGATCTGAGCGAAGATGGGAGCCAGCTGGTCAGCACAGACTTTCAGACAGGACGGAGACACTCCCTCAGGACCTGATGCCTTCTTAATCCTCTGTCTCTGGAATAGTTGGCACACATCCTGTTCACAGATCCTCAGCGCAGGGGGTCAGGTATGGGGATGGTTTGGGATGAAGCTAGGCCTTTTGTGATGGAGATGGTGGGGGATGTGGAAGGTGTGAAAGTCGTTTCAAACCTGGAGAAAAAGTCATTGAGGTCCTCAGCCAGGCGGGGGCTCCCCACAGGGTGGGGGGATGGTCTCCTGTAGTTGGTGATGGTCTTCAGGCCCTTCCAAACTCCAGAAGAGTCGTTGGCAGATAAACGCTCCATCAGCTTTGCACTGTAGTTCATTTTTGCTGCCTTGATCTCCTTTGTCAGCTTGTTCCTGGCCTGCTTGTACAGGTCCCGATCCCCACTCCTGTAGGCCTCCTCCTTGTCCTGGCGTAGCCGTCTCAGTTCTGCAGTGAACCATGGTTTGTTGTTGTTGAACGGGCAGAAGGTTTTGGTCTGCACACACATGTCCTCACAAAAGCTGATGTAAGATGTCACAGTGTCGGTCAGTTTTTCCAGGTCTGAGGCTGCTGCTTCAAAGACGCTCCAATCAGTGCAGTCAAAGCAGGCCTGTAACTGCATCTTTGTCCATTTATAT
Source organism: Apricaphanius iberus (assembly GCA_028564705.1). Lineage (NCBI taxonomy): Eukaryota > Metazoa > Chordata > Actinopteri > Cyprinodontiformes > Aphaniidae > Apricaphanius > Apricaphanius iberus. The sequence goes on along the minus strand of JAPXFQ010002537.1, from coordinate 149,765 downwards.
CCACAAATGTCATCAGAATCTTTAATGCAATGGACTATTTATCAAAATGTTCTCCCAGTGGAGCATAACCCTTGATCTCGCTTAACATTACGCTGATCGGGGCATATATCTTGGCTTAGGGGCCTCCCAGGGAAAAAAGTTCAGGCTCAGGATTTTTTTTTCAATATCACCCACGTGAATGTAGACTGATATGAATTAAAGTTGCCAATAGTGATGTATGTCACTTGTCATTTGTCTTTTATTCTTTATCATATAGAGAACGGCGTTAAGGATCCCCGCATAGAAAGTGTCATTGGAGATTTTAAGAACATAGTCGCTGCTTTTTACTTCAGCTGGAAGAAGAGAGCTGCGTGTAGCTCAGTTAGAGCTTAGCCTTCCTCCTCTTCAGCTAAATAACAGAATCCCCAACCGGATGGGGCTCCAGCTAAATGATGATCGAGCGATTCCATGAAAAGAGAAGACTAGAGCCCTATAGTTCTGGGGTCTGATGTTAAAAACCACAGTATTGTGTCCTCTTGGCAAGACATCAAGATTTTAGAGTCAGTGAACAAGGTGGTTAAAGCACTCCAAGACTTTACAGATGCGTTATCAGGGTAAACATAAGTCAGTGTCTCATACATCAAACCTGTTCTCCATCGAGCTCTGCGGAGCTGCTTGGTGCTCAGATTCTCTTCGATTGATCTGTTTTTCTCTGTGTTGACGTCTTTCTAAGTTATTTTAACACACAAGCACACTACTACAAGTATTTCCAGTTGGTGTACTTTACATTTTGAGAAGCCTTTGTGTGTCACACGGTTGTTCTCACGGTTGTTCTTAATAGCCAAATAGATACATTTTTGGTAAAATCCGCAACACAACCAAATTATTTAAGGAAGTTTTCCCTCTGGTTACTGGCCCTATTTTAGATATGATGAATCTATCTTTAATAAATGGAAATGTGCCAGTGGAATTTAAAGTTGCTGTAATTAAACCTTTACTTAAGAAACCCTCCCTCAATCAAGATGATTTAGCTAACTACAGACCTATATCTAACTTTCCTTTCTTATTCCAAATTCTTGAGAAAATAGTTGCTAATCAAGTATGTGAGCATCTAAACAGCAACAACTTGTTTGAAGAATTTCAGTCAGGTTTTAGAGCTCATCATAGCACTGAAACAGCACTGGTAAAAGTTACTAATTATATTCCAATGGCCACAGATAATGGATTTGTGACTGTTCTGGTCTCGTAAGCTCTCAGTGCTGCTTTTGACACAGTCGATCATAATATTCTCTAAGAAAGGCTTGAACATGTTGTAGGGATAAAGGGAACAGCACTAGGCTTGTTTAAATCATATCTGTCGACAGATTCCAGTTTGTTCATATCAATGATAAATCTTCTTCACACTCAAGGGTTACTTGTAGAGTACCACAGGGTTCTGTGCTTGGACCAGTTCTATTTCCTATGTATATGCTTCCAATTGGCAAAATAATTACACAACATTGAATGAATTTCCACAGTTATGCTGAATATGCACAATTATACTCATCCATAAAACCTGATGAAACCAATCAGTTTGGTAAAATTACAAGCATGTCTCCAAGACATTAAACCTGGATGACTCTGAATTTTCTACTTTTAAAATTTTAAATTTTAAATTCAGACAAGACAGAAGTTTTTGTCTTTGGACCAGAACCTTTAAAAAGGAAACTGCTAAATCAGTCACTCATCTGGATGGCATTTATTTGCCCTCTGGTAATACTGTAAAGGACCTCGGTTAATTTTTTGACCAAGAATAACATTTAAATCCCATATTAAACAGGTTTCTAAGATTTCTTTCTCTCACCTCCGGACTATTGCTAAAATTAGAAACATCCTGTCCAGGAGTGATGCAGAGAAACTAGTCCATGCATTTATTACTTCAAGGCTGGATTACTGTAACTCTTTATTATCAGGAAGTCCACAAAATGAAATTAAAAGCCTTCAGTTGATCCAAAATGCTTCAGCAAGAGTTCTGATGAATATTAAAAAGAGAGATCACATTTCTCCTGTTTTGGCTTCTCTCCATTGGCTCCATGTTAAATCCAGAATAGAGTTTAAGATCCTCCTCCTTACTTATGAAGCCCTTAATAATCAGCTCCATTGTACATCAGAGATCTGCTTGTTCCATATGTTCCTAACAGAGCACTTTGTTCTCAGAATGCAGGTCTACTGGTAGTTCCTAGGATTTCTAAAAGTAGAATAGGAGGCAGATCTTTTAGTTAAAATTCTATGCAAACTGCAATTAAACACAGAGAATTTTTCTGTTTTTGGTTTGACAAATGTAATTCTGCTCAGAGTACGATGCAGCGCATGTTTATACCATGTATCCCTGTATGTTGTTGCATTGTTTTGGCTAGATCCAATTAAAAATGTTATTGTCGAGTTTCCCTCATATTTCAATGCATTGTTAATGCTTTATAAAATGGTGCTACTCTCAAGGTGAATGTTTGTCTTCTTTTAATCTAGACTACAAAGTGTGACTTAAAACACAACTGGGACTTAGAGTCCTCTGGGCAGTGAGGAGTAAGGCAATTTCTGGCCACCGGCAAAAACCATTATATATATTCACGTAGCCCCAATCATTGTGTTATTACTTTTGCTATTGCCTGAAAAAGCAATACAATACATTCTGAAACACACCCAAAATTTTAATCTGATCAGATTTATGATCACAGGACAGAATCTCACATTAGTCTGCAGTCTAGGAATGCAACCATAAGGGGTCACAAGCCAATGATTACTTTTGCCGGTCCCAAGTCTGGAAAAATGCAGAGACTTGTGTCAGGAAGGGCCTCCGACATCCGTAAAACCTAAGCCAAATCAACTATGCGAATCACAAACATGAACCCCATACTGGATCGGTCGAGGCCTGGGTTAACAACGACTGCCATCGGTGCTGTTGATCTACAAGGCGGCGGTGAAAATTGGACTAATGATGGTCCAAGGAGGAGAGGATAAAGGCGTGTTGATAGGCGGAGAGAGAAGAGGAAATTCAAGAGTGTGGAATTAAGAGTAGGGACTTTAAATGTTGGGACTATGACAGGTAAAGCTAGAGAGCTGGTGGATAGAATGAAGAGAAGGAAGGTGGATATTCTATCTGTTCAAGAGACCAGGTGGACAGGTAGCAAGGCTAGAAGCTTAGGAGAAGGGTTAAAGTTGTTCTACCATGAGGTAGATGGAAGGAGAAATGGAGTAGGAGTTATCTTAAAGAAGGAACTTTGAACTAGGAATGTTCTGGAAGTGAAAAGAGTGTCAGATAGGCCGATGAACCTGAAGCTTGAACTGGAAGGAATAATGATCAAGGTTGTTAGTGGTTATGCCCCACAGGTAGGTTGTGAGGTGTGATGTGCAGAGAAGCAGAAATTCTGGAATGAACTAGATGATTTGATGCGGTGTATACTGAGAGTTGAGAGGATGGTGATTGGTGGAGACCTTAACTGACATGTTGGTGAAGGCAACAGAAGTGATGAGGACGTGATGGGCAGGTTTGGTATCCAGGGCCCTCCATTTATCAAATATTTGTAGAAGCTATTCTATATTCTATTCTAAGAATGAAATTTAGAATGTTCGTACGAACAGTCAAAACTCTGATTTATGACATATGCAATGACCACTCGTACGCAAGTTTCTTCACAATCATCTATTGATAAAGCCCACATCCATGTGCATACAGAAATGCCCTGGTAACACCTAACCTTCTGACACATGCATGAAATCCTTGCATTGTTCAAAAAAATAATGGCCAAGAAAACGAATAAAGGAATATCAGTGACATCGAGATCGAGATGAAGCATAAGTGTGGCAAAAAAAGTACTCATTATGAACAGACTTTTAAAAATGGCATAGTTAAGACATCTACCCCCATCCACACAGCATGCAGCTGTTATATTCCTGATGCAGAAAGTAAGAAATGTGGCAAAGAATCGTTTAATTTGTTGTTTTTAATTTCTGTGGAAACCCTTAACTTCTTTAAACACATTAATTTAGTCCTGAATATTGCTTTTTGGCTCTTTCAGCTCAGGGGGAAACAATAAAATAAATAACTCCGCCTGGGAGAAAGTGACACAGACAGGAAACCTTATGGGGACAGTGAAAACGTTCCTGTTGGAAATAAAGGGGAAAAAAACTGGTTTGACCGAATACAGTAAAATGTGGTTATCACACAGCTGGGCCAGATTTTCTACCGAGAGTGCTCTGATCATCATTTGTGGCTGGGCATAATTGGACACATAGTTTTTGCCCTGCCTGAGGAAAAAGCAACAACCTGCTTCAATGAGAAGCAGGACCATTCCGTCACAGTACAGTTTACAAACCTTCTGTTTATAAGTGTAACAATATCCCAGTAAGCCGAAGCACTTAATGTGAAAAATATATAATTAAATGGGGGATCTACGCACGGAAAGCAGAGATTGTGAATGACAGGTGGCAAGAACTCTATGCATGATCACACCCCAAATCAAAGAATGTATTTCTTGGTAAATTTCTAACATTGCAACTTTAAGTTAACTTTAAGTTATTTTGTTAAAACACAGACAGACGTCAACATGAGCTCCTTGGTAGAGAGAGAGAATTACTCTGTCAAAGTAAAACTGTTTCAGTGTTGCAGTTCCTTCGTTCTAACAGTAGATGCTGTGCATACAAACAATTAGATGTATTCTTATATTTAGGAATATTTCTACGCACAAGTACAAACTGAAAAATACCATGGAATGCATAGAAATACGCACGGATCAGTGCGTCCGGTTGATGAGGGCCCAGGATGGCACAAAGAAGGACAGATGGTGGTAGACTTTGCGAAAAGGATGGAAATGGCTGTTGCAAACACTTTCTTCCAGAAGAGACAGTACCATAAGGTGACTTATAAGAGTGGAGGTAAGAACGCTCTGGTGGACTACATCTTATGTAGATGTGATCTGAAGAAGATTTGTGACTGCAAAGTATTGGTTGGTGAGAGTGTAGCTAGACAGTATAGGATAGTGGTCTGTAGGATTAAACTGATGGTAAGGAAGGTGAAGAGAACAAAGATAGAGCAGAGGACCAAGTGGTGAAAACTGAAAAAAAACGGAGGTTTTCAGGGAGGATTTGAGACAGGCTCTTGGTGGCCAGGAGGTTCTCCCTGAATACTGGGCAGCTGATGTGATTGTGCTCCTATCTATTTTTAACATCATCATCAGTCATCTTTAGCATGATTTTAAAGAGGGCAGTTCAAAGTGTCATTTAAGGTAACATTTGAATCAGTCTGACTGATATTAAAACCTCTGTAGCTCTTTAAACAATCAACAACACAGTTTTACCCCATTTTCATCTATATTATATACTATCTTTTAGCTCTGCGTCATCTGGGAACAATAGGGATACAAAATATACTAAGTGAAATACTCACAAGGCCATATGGAGTCAGAAACTATATAACCTTTCAATATTCATTCATTATCTGGGGTGTCTCTGAACATTAAATTCAAATATCTTTAGGCTGCTAATAAATTTGTACAAAATGAGAAAAGACAGGAAGAACAAGAGACCTTTACATGTGTTCCACTAAATCTGCTGTCATAATGCAAGGTACTGTAAGTACAAAATGTCATTTCAAATCAAATTAAATTTCAAATACATTATAAATTATTATGAATATGATTGTATAACCCACATATATAATTCGGTTCAATTCACTTTTATATATATAGCGCCAATTCACAACAAATGTCATCTCAAGGCACTTTACAACAAAAGTCATTTTAATACAATTATACAAACATTCCAATCAGTTAACAGTTTTCTATGTAAGGAATCCCAGCAGATTGCAATGAGTCATCGACGTGAGGTTGTGCCCGGATCATGCAGACTCCAACCACAGCTATTCCTCAGCAATCCCTCATACTGAGCAAGCATGTAGCGACAGTGGAGAGGAAAAACTCCCGTTTAACAGGAAAAAAACTCCGGCAGAACCAGAACCCGGCTCAGTACAAGCGGTCATCTGCCACGACCATCTGGGGATCTGAGAAGACAGAGGAGAGACAGCATGGAGGATGCTCGGTGACTGTGAGCATCATCTGGACCGATGTTCCCCATCCAGCAGGGGGCATTGTAGCTGAGCAGGGTACCAGACAATGTGGAGCTTCTATGGGGAGAAAAATACTGGGAGAAAACTGGGTTAACAATCACAATAACAGCAGAAAAAATATATCTGGAGATTAGTACAAGAGAAAAGTAGAAGAGAGCAGAAAAGTGGTCAGTCTGTCCTCCAACGGTCTAAGCTTACGGCAGCATAACTACAAAAATAACTCAGGATAACCTAAGCCATTCTAACTATAGGCATTATCAAAAAGGAAGGTTTCAAGCCTAGTCTTAAAGGAGAGGTGGTACGTTCTTCTCAGGCATACAGAGCAATTCTGTAGTACAGTACAACTATAATATTACCCTAAATAATGGAGCTTGATTATGAAGGGACTTATACATGAGGACGAGGATCTTAACCTTTATTGTCGATTTAACAGGAAGCTGATAGAGAGAAGCTGAAACAGTACAAATGTGATCTCTCTTTTTAATATTCATCAGAACTCTTGCTGCAGCATTTTGGATCAACTGAAGGCTTGTAATTGCATTTTGTGGACTTCCTGATAATAAGGAATTACAGTAGTCCAGCCTTGAAGTAACAAATGTATGGACTAGTTTCTCTGCATCACTCCTGGACAGGATGTTTCTAATTTTAGCAATATTCCAGAGGTGAAAGAAAGAAATCCTAGAAGCCCGTTTAATATGAGATTTAAATGTCATGTCTTGGTCAAAAATTACACCGAGGTTCTTTACATTATTACCAGAGGCAAATTTAATGGCATCCATATGAAGTGATTGATTTAGCATTTTCCTTTTTAAAGGTTCTGGTCCAAAGACAACAACTTCTGTCTTGTCTGAATTTAAAAGTAGAAAATTCAGAGACATCCAGGTTTTTATGTCTTCTAGACATGCTTGTAATCTACCTAACTGATTGGTTTTATCAGATTTTATGAATAAATATAATTGTGTATCTTCAGCATAACTGTGGAAATTCATACCATGTTGTCTAATTATTTTTCCAATTTGAAGCATATATATAGTAAAGAGAATCGTTCCAAGCACAGAACCCTGTGGTACTCCACAAGTAACCCTTGAGAATGAAGATTTATCATTGACATGAAAAAACTGGAATCTGTTAGACAGATATGATTTAAACAAGCCTAGTGCTGTTCCATTGATCCCTACAACATGTTCAAGCCTTTCTAAGAGAATATTATGATCGACTGTGTCAAAAGCAACACTGAGATCCAACAAGACCAGAACAGTCACAAATCCATTATCTGAGGCCATATCGTGTTTATAGATATTGTTTACGATATCCCACATTGCTAAGTGCGTTTTCTCAAAATGAGTTATTTACCAAACTGAGTAAACAATTTCTCAACCGCAGTTTTACCTATTTCAAACTCTGTCTAAAAAACCTTGCAGACCTATCAGCTTAAAATATTTTATATAAGACTTTGTTTTAAAATAAGGGCAAAACTATTTTTTTCACCTAACAGTCATGTTTTTGGAACATGGGAGGAAGCTAAAGTGAATCAAAACATGCACAGGGAGAACATGCAGAAAGACCCCAGCCTGGAATTTGAACCCTGGACCTTCTTGTTGCAAGGCAACAGTGATCTAACTGCACCACTATGCAGCCCATTCAGAAAATCGACTGGGATAAAGTTTTAAAGTCCCAATAGATTTGAATGCATTTTGAGAATGAAAAGGACAATGTTGAGTTAATTTTTTTGTATTTACATACATTTTTTGCTTGTTCAAGACTATATATTTCAGCTCTGTACATTCCTTCACTTTACCACTCACCAGAATAATGCATTATTTGCTCAATTTTAGGGATTACACCAGAGAAACATCAATTATTACTCATCTCTAAACCAATTTTTTGTTGTTTAAAAAAAAAGTTACACAATTTGATAACATATTCATTTTTAAACATGAACCCAATTACAATTAATAGGGAAAACCAAACCCAACATGAGACAGGTTGTCACAGTGGGTCAGAGTGTCTTGGACATGTAATAATCTTTTATCACAAAAAAAAAACAAAAACACTGTAAAAATATTTCCTTAATTATCTTTGAATCAGAACCAATTGCAAAAACCTCCTTGGCAGAGGTAAATATCTGCGGTGTCCTACATTATTTATGTCTTAAAGAAATGACTGTAAGCAGTATTTGTTATCTGGTATGTTCAAGTTGAAACTGTTGGACCATGGCCATTAGTAAAAGAAGCAAGTGACAACCCACTAGCAAAGCAAGCACAGGTGGAGTGCATCATCCACTGTTCTAGAGATGATTACAATCCTTTGGTCATATTGTATATGCAGTGATGAGGAAACATCAAACCTTCCAAACACATTGTTCTACCATTCACTGTGTTTGACAGGGAATCTAATGCTCATAAACATGAGCAACACACTTTAGCCGGTATTTTGGCCCATTCCTTCTTGCAGATCTTCTCTAGAGCCGTGATGTTTTGAGGCTTTCAATTGTAAACACAGATTTTCAACTCCCTCCACCCATTTTCTACTGGATTGAGGTCTGGAGACTGGCTAGCCCACTTCAAAACCTTGAAAAGCTTTTTACGTAAGCCACTCCTTTGTTTCCTAGATGGTGTGTTTGGGATAATTATCATGCTGGAAGATCTAGCCACATTTCATCTTCAGTGCTCTCACTAATGGAAGGAGGTTTTTGTCCAAGGCCCCATTCAACTTTTTTGTTATTACAGATAAGTCATCCTGTCCCGTTTGAAGAAAAGCAGCTCCAAAGCATGATGCTTCCACCCCTGTGCTTCACACTTGATAGAATAGAATTATCCATTATTGTCCCACAAGGGGGAAATTCAGCTGTAATAGTGGCAAAGTGACAGGCATTATAAGCATTGTATTCCCACAAGTAAAAAAAGCATAAAAAATGAATTTAAGAATGAAAAACATGTGCATTTAGGGAAAAAATGACAAAACCAGGATATTTTGCAGCTTCTTAAAAAATGAAGAGACGTGCAGATTAGGATTTACAACTGAGTAGAATAATTTAAAAAGAATACTCAAAGATGTTAGAGTATATATGGACTGTGCATCCGTAATTGTGCTATAAAAAGTAAACATTATTTCCAAGAAGTTAGAATATAAACAAAAGAAAAAAACAGGTGTGCAAAACAGCAGCAGAAATGTTACATTAAGTGAGTCAAACAGTGCAAACCACAGCAGAGGTCTAACATTATTCAGCTATGGTAGTAGTTCTGGTTGTAGAGTCTAACAGCTGCAGGGAAGAAGGACCTGCAGAAACGCTCCTTCATGCATCTAGGATGCAGCAGTCTGTCACTGAAGGAGCTCTGCAGCTCAGCAACATCTTCATGCATGGGCTGGGAGACTCTGTCCTTCAGTGATGTTATTTTGGCCAGAGTTCTTCTGTCTCCCACCAACTACACTAGATCCAGGGGCGATCTATAGCAGAGCTGGCCTTCCTGGGAAACGTATCTAATCTCTTCCTCTCAGCTGGAGATAAACTGCTGCTCCAACATGCACTATAAAGATGGCTGATGCCACCACAGAGTGAAAGAAGTTCTGTAGGACTCCAAATGACCTCAGTCTCCTCAGCAGGTAGAGTCTGCTCTGACCTTTGACCCTTCCTGTAGAGAGTATCAGTGTTGTGGCTCCAGTCCAGGTTATTTTTCAGGGGAACATCCAGGTACTTAGAAGAGTCCACTATCTCAATGTCCGCTCTCTGGATATTCACCGGCATCAGTGTGGTGGGTCTGCATCTGCAGAACTCCACCATCAACTCCTTTGTTGATCAGCAGGTGGTTCTGCTGGCAACAGTTCACAAGTATGGTTTTCTTGGGATGCAACTCAACATTCTTCCCATCCAAACATGGCAAGTGTCAAAGGAGGTTTATTTTGATCTAATCTGACCACATAACATTCTTCTAATCCCCCTCTGGGTCATCCAGTTGGTCTCTGGCAAACTTTAATTCAAATCAGTTTATTTATATAGCGCCAATTCACAACAAATATCATCTCAAGGCACTTTACAAGAAAATTAATTTCAAAACAATTAAACATTCCATTCGGTTTAAAGTTTTCTATGTTAGGAATCAGACTGTGCTGAGTCATCGATGTGAGGTTGTGCCCTGAACATACCTCTAACCACAGCAATCCCTCAGTAATCCGTGATACTGAGCAAGCATGTAGCGACAGTGGAGAGGTAATACTCCCATTTAACAGCAAGAAACCTCCAGCAGAACCACAACCAGAACGTGGCTCAGTACAAGGGGTCATCTGCCAAAAATGTTTGGGGGTTTGAAAAAAACAGAGAAGAAACACAAAAAGATTAAAAGAACTGATGTAAGAGTACTTTCTATGTTAAAGAGAGTAAAAAGTTAACATAGAGGATGTTAATTCACTGGGAGCATCATCTGAATTGATTCTCCCCATCCAGCAGGGGGACGTTGTAGCTGAGCAGGATACCAGACCAGATGGAGCTTTTATGGAGAGAAAAACTCAGAGAAAACAAGATTAACAATCACAATAAGAGGAGAAAAAATACATCTGGAGAGTAATAGAAGAGAAAAGCAGAAGAGTGAAGAAAAGTGGTCAGTGTGTCCTCCAACAGTCTAAGTTTATGGCAGCATAACTACAAAAATAACTCAGGATAACCTAAATCATTCTAACTATAGGCATTATCAAAAAGGAAGGTTTTAAGCCTAGTCTTAAAGGAAAGGTGGCACGTTCTTCTCTGGCATAATGAGCAATTATGTAGTACAGTACAACTATAATATTATCCTAAATCGTTCTGTAAGTTCAATACATGATATATTCTACCTATTTGAAATATAGCACTCATAACATGTCCTAACTGAATGCCTTGAAATTAGCTGCATGTCCTTTTAAGAGCCTCAGACGTTCCCCCTTCTACATGCTGTCTTCAACGTCATCACAACATTCTCGGAGCGGCAGCAGCTCCAACGAGACCCACATGTGAAGTAGCCTCAGGTGGAACTGGGACCGCTACAGCGGAGAATCCGTAATCACCGGCCCCTCGCTATGTGTGCAAGCCCAGTTTGAGGAGCCCGTTTTTCGCGTCAGTCCAAGCTTTGCCCGCCAAGTCACCAACCACAATGCTGAGTGGCTGTCCGTCTGTCTGCGGTTGGTAAAAATGTATAATATGTGAGTGCCACGGAACGTGATGTGGTGGAGCCATTACCAGGCCGGGGTCGTGTTTACTCCTCCATAGAGGCTGTCCGGGTAAGGAAGCTGTTCATGGCTCACTTTTTGGCGGAGGAAGCGGTGCCTTTTGCAGCCAGAACAGCTTTTTTAAGAGCCACCAACAAAGCTCTTAAGAGCTTTCCTGTCTAAATTGTTTAACCTCTCTATATTTTTTTATTAATTTGTCTGTATAGAAAACAGCTTGTGTCATGTAGGTCAGGGTGATTAGCCACGGTGTTTATCAGGATTTCCTCCATGTTGTGCTGATGCTGTGACTTCGTGTCAGTCACAGCTACAGTACTGTTGCATCGTCAGTGTGTGTCACTTTTATTTCCCAAGAAGGCATTGCGCAATTGGGGAAAAATAACTAGGTACATACTGATTTCCACAGGTGACAGCTGATTGCTGTTGATGATGCTCTGTTTTTTGCTCGGGGAGTGAGGGAGGGAGGGCTTTGGAGAGATGTGGGTGGTAATCAAAATGTAGGGGCGTAACTGGGAGGACTCAGGTGTTCAGGGCTCAACATGGAGGCAGTGAGTTTTAAAAGATTTATCAAACATACATAAAGTAATCTAAGAAACACTTTAGGCATGTTTTTAAGGAGGGAATGACATAAGAATGTGATGAAAAGCTTTAAAAAGTAGATTTTACATACCAGCCCTCCTTTAAAAATAGAGTATCTGCCTCACAGACTAAAACTGGGAGCTGGTTCCACAGGAGAGGAGCCTGATAACTAAAAGATCTGCCTCCTATTCTACTTTTAGAAATCCTAGGAACTACCAGTAGACCTGCATTCTGAGAACAAAGTGCTCTGTTAGGAACATATGGAACAATCAGATCTCTGATGTACGATGGAGCTGATTATTAAGGGCTTTATAAGTAAGGAGGAGGATCTTAAACTCTATTCTGGATTTAACAGGGAGCCAATGGAGTGAAGCCAAAACAGGAGAAATGTGATCTCTATATTTAATATTCATCAGAACTCTTGCTGCAGCATTTTGGATCAACTGAAGGCTTGTATTTGTATTTTGTGGACTTCCTGATAATAAGGAATTATAGTAGTCCAGCCTTGAAGTATATTAGTGAGATTCCAGAGGTGGAGGAAAGAAATCTTGGAAACCTGATCAATGTAGGATTTAAATGTCATGTCTTGGTCAAAAGTTACACCAAGGTTCTTTACAATTTTCCAGAGGCCAATTTAATACCATAAAGATGAAATGAGACAGGGCTGGAACTGTGTTGGCTTAAGCGAGGGGACACGTCTGGCACTTCAGGATTTTAATCAATGACAACATAGTGTGTTATTAGTAGCCTTTGTTATGAGGTCAAAGCTCTTTTCAGATCATTAACCAGTTACCCCCATATAGTTCTGGGCTGTTTATCACTTTTGACTGGATTAGGGGAGCCCCACAAGGTGAGCTCTTTCATGGAAACCCGGGTCGAGGGAGTTTGTCAGTGATCTTGTATTTATTCAATTTGCTAATAATGGTTCCAACAGTTGATCTCTTCTCACCAAACTGCTTGCCTATTGTGGATTGGATCATCCCAGTCTTGAGCAGGTGTCCAATCTTGTCCCTGGTGTCCTTAAGCTGCATTCACACCGCACATTTGGTCTGCGTCAGCTGCGGCAAGATTACATGTAAAGTCTATGGTGGAGTACGTCAGAGGTCCGTCAAGGGCTCTGCGTTGCGTTGAGTACGTTGGCTCAGTCAATGACGCTTGCGTTTCATACGGCAACATACCAACGCATGCGTCACAGAAGTTCAGCAAGCTGAACTTTTGACGTATCCAAAGCAGTTAACTCAGTGCGGCAACCAATCAGAGCGTCTCACTGTAGTTATGTCACTATACACCGTATCTTGAATTAAGCGCGGGTCCAGTGAAAACATTTTCAACAAACACAGATTAAAAAAATCATAAATAACACTTACCGAAGTCAGATGGACTTTGTTCCCCCTAAAGAGGAACAGAGAACCTATAGTTGGGGTCCTGGTGGGAGATTTAAGCTCCGATGCGGCCCAGGAGGTCGTAAAATTAGGTGCGGGACAGACGGAAGTAGCACTGAAAGCGAACCTCATCCATAAGCAGCTCCTGGAGCAAATGGTTAAACTCCCCAAACTCAGAACGCATCTGAATAATGGGCACTGATGCACCCGATGTCAACGTTGTCTAGCTTTATCTAGCAAATAAAGCCAAGTCACTCTCTCGTTACAATCCACCATAGTTCAGAAACTTCAGAACGTACGGCAACAGAGGAAGCCCCGCCCGTGCGTTTTTTTTTCCCTCAGAAGCAGGCTATGGAAGCCAAAAAGTACACACGCCAAACTTCATCCGTTGTATGCATTGCTCGACGTATCCAACGGATGCGGTCTGAATGCAGCTTTAGACAGCTCTCTGGTTTTTTCCATGGTGGAGGTGGGAGTCTGACTTTCTGAAGATGTGGACAGGTGCCATTAATACAGGTAAGGAGTGGAGGACTGAAGAGATTCTTAACCAACTAACAGGTCTGTAAGGGCCCGAATTCTTGAATGTTTGAAATACGTATTTTCTGGAATATTATACAAAGAAATTATTTAAAATTCATATATAGTGTCTTTCTTGAATTTTCTTATATTCGGTCTCTGACAGTTGAAGTGCAATGATAACAAATACAGACCTCTCTCATTTTTCGAAGTGGGAAAAAGTGCAAAACTGGTGGCTGCCAAATGCTTTTTCCCCACTTTAACATCAATCCCTGTGTATTTACCTCTTTAGACTGGAACAATATTGATTGTCTTAAAGATACCATCAGTGTAGAGGGAACATCCACATGCTTATTAAATGGCCTGGTATGCATAGACGTGAAGTAATCAACCAAAACCTATAGGTTCATCCAAAACCTGACTTTAAACTCGGGGAATCAAGTGATGAGGGAGATATGCAGTTTGGGTGATATAAGGTGATTCTGATGTTAATTTTGTTGACAATATGTATGCAATGCAATGTGTAAATAAATAGGTTAAATGTAGATTTTAAATCTCAGCTAGTTTTTTATCTTACTGTCGTGTCTTTCATGTCCTGTATTTATTCTGTCCATCATAACAAGTTTGGGACATCAAAGTTTATTTCTATAGCACTTTAAAATAACAACTTGACATCAGCCTATTGGTTGTCTAGATACAGTTTATTAACACCTAATGATGCTTTCATGTTCAGAAACACCACAGACGATGAATGAATATTGGTATTTTATATATTTCCTCAATCTTTATGGGCTTTTATTTCACTTATTATTTTTTATAATGCCTGTTGTTCCCAGATGACAAAGAGCTAAAAGATAGTATATAATTTAGATGTAAATGGGGTAAAACTGTGTTGCTGATAGTTTAAAGAGCTACAGTGGTAAAATATTGGTCAGACAGAGTCACATTACCTTAATTAAAACTTTTAAATGACCTATTTAAAAATAAAACAGTGTTAAAAGTTGATAGACACGAGTCTAAACCAGGATATGCACCAACATGTGAAATCTAGTTTTCTGAAAGTAGTGGGTAACTTCATGAGCTGATAACTATGATACAGCTGACACTCAGGAAGGGTTATCATACCAAATTATCATCTACAGACATAGATCTTTTCAAAAGTCATAAGCAAATTCCTTCTCCCGGAATGGTACCGACATCTCGTCTGGCCCATGGACTAAGTAGATTTATGGACGAGCATAGCCAATAAACCTTGCCAAAGGGTTTCTGCGTGTGACATAAATATATACATATTCAGTACGGACCAAAAGTTTGGACACATCTTCTCATTCAGTGCGTTTTCTTTATTTTCAGGATTATTTACATTGTAGATTCTCACTGAAGGCAACAAAACTATGAATGAACAAATATGGAATTATGTAGTACTTTTACAAAAAGGGTGAAATAACCTTGTCTCCGAAGTCAGCGGACCTGAACCCAATGGAGATGATTTGGGTTGAGCTGAATCGCAGAGTGAAGGCAAAAGAGCCAACAAGTACTAAGCATCTCTGGGAACTCCTTCAAGACTGTTGGAAAACCATTTCTGGTGACTACCTCTGGAAGCTGAAGAGAATGCAAAGCAGTAAACAGAGCAAAGGGAGGCTACTTTGAGGAATCTAAAATATAACATATGTATTCAGTTATTTCACCCTTTTTGTCTAAGTACATACAGTAATTCCATACATTATGTGTTCATTAATAGTTTTGATGCCCTTAATTGAGAATCTACAATGTAGCCATGAATATAAAGAAAACACATTGAATGAGAAGGCGCCAAATTTTGGGCCTGTACCGTATCTAGTTCAGAATCAGAATCAGAATCGGTTGTATTGCCATTGTTTGAGAACAAGTTCACAAACTAGGAATTTTTTTCAGTACAGTCGTGCACATAAAAAATTTAACATTTTTAGTTGGTCACATAGACACAAAAACTATATCAAATGAAACAGTGAAAATGAAAGACTATAGAGTATGCCCTGTTTTACTGTCTGAGTGCTCTTATGTTTACTTTTAATATTATATGGGTTTTTTGACTATTATGTCAGATTTCTTTTAAGTTTTATCTAGTATGACTTAAAAAGTGAAATAATATTGTTACTACTGGTAAATCTTTTTGTAAGTAATTATATCTATTATTAATTAATTTCCCCTGATTTTAATGTAATTTTGTACTGGTGAAAGCCCATCTAAAGAATATTATTTAACTGATAATTCTAATCACATGGAGAATAAACACTTTAAACATGTTAAAGTCTTGTCAAGTGTCCTTTAAAAAAATAAAATCTAAATAGGGTCACCGTACTATAACCAGAATAAATATTTCCTGATTTTACTGACAGTTTGGCAGCAGAGGACACATTGCTGGGGAGGGTGGGTGACTGGTTAAAACTGTTAAAGAACTGGTTCCAGTTGTTAATAATATTAAAGGATTGCATTTATATAGCACTTTTCGAGACCGTAAAAGTGCCTTACAATTCAATTTTTCATTCACTCTCACATTCAAACACTGGTGAAATCGGTTGTAGCCACAGCTGTCCTGCGACAAGCCGACAGAGGCAAGGCTGCCAATTTGTGCCATCAGACCCTCTTGCCCACACAAGCAGGCAAAGTTGATGAAGTGACTGCTCTGGTCTTGTCGGATCTCAGTGCTGCTTTTGACACAGTCAATCACAATATTCTTGAACATGTTGTAGGGATCAAGGGAACAGCACTAGGCTGGTTTAAATCATATCTTACAGATTCCAGTTTGTTCATATTAATGATAAATCTTCACACTCAATGGTTACTTGTGGAGTACCACAGGGTTCTGTGCTTGGACCGATTCTCTTTACTTTATATATATGCTTCCAATTGGTAAAATAATTAGACAACATGGCATGAATTTCCATTTATGATGATGAATATGGAAGTAAATCTGTGCCATCGGATTTTGAATTCGAATTTTTAGCTCCGATTTTTTTTACATCCAATTTTAAACACTGATTTTTTTTAATCTAAATTAGACTTTGAATTCTAAAAGCCAACAAGTTTGTAGCACAGATTTTTTTTTGCTTATGACATTTTTTTTAAACATTTTTTCAAAAAAATTCAACATCTCAAAAAATTAACTGTAAAAATAATTAAATGTAAAAGAAAATCAATGTCTAAAAAAATTCAGTGTAAAAAATTTCCCCATCTCAAAAAAAAATAATTGTAAAAAAATTCAATGTCTAAAAAATTCTGTGTGAAAATATTCAGAGTCAACATCTGGGGTAAACCAAGGAGAAGCAATCATTCCCTGTAAATCATCTAACGTCGAGCTAATGCAGTTACACTCCATGTGATGCCGAAACAGGAAGGTGGTGAAGTTCAAATAAGCTCCGGTCAGCGCTCTGGTAGCGAGTATCTTAATCATCAGTAAGTATCTGCAGTTACTGCCTTCCTTGCCTCTGATTGGATTGAACTTCTCTCGCATGATTGGCTATTTCTTTTAGGGATTAATCCCGCCCTTTTCTTTCCTCTGATTGGCTACAAGAATTGGCGGCCATCCCAGATTTACCGCTTATTTGTATTCTTGCAGCCACGTGATTCCTGAGCTGATAGGTGTACAACCTGCAGCTTTTCACATCACAAGACACCAGTGGGGGGAAGAAAGTCTCTCATGCATCCCATATGAGAGCACACACCTATCAGAGGGAAAAGCCAATCATGCGAGAAAATTTCTATCCAATTAGACGCGAGGAAGGAACTGCCGATACTTACTGATGATTGAGATACTCATAATAACTTGATCTTAACTGCTTTCCTGTTATGGTGTCACATGACCAATGGTGCATAACTTGATTGGCTGGATGGTGGATGATTTGATACAGGGATCGATTGCTTCTCCTTGGTTACCCCAGATGTTGACTCTGAATATTGTTACACTGAATTTTTTAAGACATCATTTTTTTTTACATTTAATTTTTTTAGACATTGAATTTTTTTAGATAATGAATTTTTTTTCACTGAATTTTTTGAAACATTAAAAAAAATGTCATAAGCAAAAAATTCAGAACAAGAAATTTTATGTCTTTTAAAATTCAAGTTCTAAGGTCAAGACAGGCATGTCTTGAATATATAACAACCTGAGTTTAAAAACTTTGTGCTTTTAAATTCAGACAAGACAGAAGTATTTGTCCTTGGACCAGAAGCCTTAAAAAGCAAAGTGTTAAGTCTATAACTTCATGTGGATGGCATGAAATTGACCTCTGGTGTTAAACATAAAGAATCTCTGTTAAATTTTATACCAATACATGCCATTTTAATCCCATATTTAACAGGTTTCTAAAAATGTATTTCTTTCACCTCTAAAATATTGCTAATATTTGATCCAGGAGTGATGCAGAGAAACTAGTCCATGCATTTGTTACTTCAAGGCTGGATTACTGTAATTCCTTATTAGCAGGAAGTCCACAAAATGCAATTAAAAGTAGGGCTGCAACGATTAATCTATTAATTCGACAAATTCGATTATAAAAAAGCTTCGATCACTATTTTGTTGCTTCAATGATTCGTTTAATTAATGTGGCGCATTAAAATCAATTAAAATCTGACGGCGCGTTGCGGAACTTGTTTACGGCAGCGGCCGGAAGCGGGATAAGGCCAATGGCCGCTGGCTGCTTTGCTTTGTGACCGCATACCATGGAGGCCGCCATTGCTCCTCCATTGCTGTAGTACCTCCATTTGGCCGCTAGGCCCCCATTGAAAAGCATTGGACTTTAAACACGTTAAAAACAACTTTAATGCCTGGTGCTACATATTCTTCCTGAGATAACGCTGGGCTTCTAAAAAAATAGGCACCAGGCTGGTTTTCATAAGATAATTTTTTGAAATCTTGCATAATTAATGAGGGGGCCGGACTTTGATTGACAGGCTGTTTCGTTAGACTGTAATTATAGTAACACTACATTTTAATAATTATTTCAAGTTACTAATTCTTACCTTTTGAGGTTTGAGAAATAGGAGAACCGTCGGAGGAGCGCAGATACGGCAGCAGTTAGGCATGGGGCTATTAGCGCTATTAGCCTTTAGCTTAGCTAGCCAAGTTTAGCATCAGAGCTAACGACGCGGGAGCAGAATGGGTGTGATTACGACCAAACTACACGCCCATACACGCCCCGCGAGGACAGAGTCTACAGTGAAGATCCCGCCCCTATGCCCTTTTTAGGAACATGCTTCGTCAGAGCTGGGGAGGAGGAGTCTGTGAATCCTCCATGAATTCCACCATGAAAGTCATTCTGGTAAACGGGGAGGAGTTAGGAGGCGCTGTCTATTCTTTTTTACAGACTACGGGCAAGGCTAGAGCGGGAGAGCGGTGTCTGTGGGATTAGTGCGCGGCGACGATGGAGAGAGATGGATAAAAAACAACGGAGGAGAAACGGAGCACGGAAGAAAATGAAAACGACAGAAAATGTCAAACGTTTGGGAGCATTTTAAGTTAAAAAAGAAGGATAACACAGACGGGCTACAACGTGTGTATTGCCAGGTGGAGCTAGCCTATCACCACAGCACTTCGACCATCCAGCAGCACTTGACAAGAAAGTATCCAGGAGTAAATCTAACAACCAAACAACCAGAAACAGGGTAAAAGGAACACGTTTGTTTGCTCAACATAATATATGTCCCATTTTTCAAACGCGTGGAGAGGCGTATGGGCACACGAGGCTGAAGTTAGTTACCGTTTCTAACTTCCGATTCAGGAAATGGCTAAAGGGCTATTACAACTAATTTTTCTCTACTCTGGGCGTATTTCATATCCTCTGGTTTTAAATCTACAACACTCAGACATTTCAGACCTGGATTATATTATTCTACACTACTACAAAATAATTAAAATCAACTCTGAGATTTGTGAAACCTTTCTGTGATTTGTGAAACTTCAATAAAGGCGTAGATGTACAAAAAATGCTGAAATATTATTATTTAAATTATTTAATTTAACTTGTGATTTAACTTATTATTTAAATGACTGCTCTCCTGTGGACAAAAAATTGCAATTTCATTATGCCATTCAAAATAAATGTTCTTGCAAGCGTAAAATCGTGTTTTATACCCATTTAAAATCTGCAATCAAGTTGTGAAATTTTGTTTTTTAATATAAGTAAAATACCTTTCCGATTAATCGATTAATCTATGTAAATAATCGATAGATTAATCGATTTCTAAAATAATCGATAGATTATTCAATAAATAATCAAATAATCATTTCTCCTGTTTTGGCTTCTCCCCATTGGCTCCCTGTTAAATCCAGCTCCCAGTTTTAGTCCATGAGGCAGATACTCTGTCTGTTTTTAAGACTAGGCTTAAAACCTTCCTTTTTGATAAAGCTTATAGTTAGAATGGCTTAGGTTATCCTGAGCAATTTTTGTAGTTATGCTGCTATAGGTTTAGACTGTTGGAGGACAGACTGACCACTTTTCTTCTCTCTTCTACTACTTGTCAGATGTATTTTCATTTTTTGCTGTTATTTTAGCTGTTAAGCTTGTTTTTTCCCTCTCCATAGAAGCCCCACATGGTCTGGTATCCTGCTCAGCTACAACGCCCCCTGCTGGATGGGGATCATGCTGCCAGTGACCAAACATCCTCCATGTCCTGTTATCAACTTTTTACTTCCTTTAATACAGAAAGTACCCCACATCAGTGGCAACATGAGACTGTCTTCTGAAACCCCAGACGGTCATGGCAGATGGCCAGTTGTACTGAGCCAGGTTCCGAGTGCCAATCAGTGCCAGCATCGATTGTGTAGCATTATGCAAGAGTGTGCAGTATTTTATTTGTACTCATCACAATGCACCAATAAGGTCAATTGTTGTATAATCTGAATACGTACATATGAATATAATGTGATATGTCTCGTAGATGCAACATATTTTCATTTAGTTTCTCATTTTTATTATGAGTTCAAAGACAAAGTGGGGGTTTACAGATGTTTGTGTGTTTGCACGTGTGCAAAGTTCTGCAAATCTCAAAATGTGGCTGAGATTCAAAATTTCCTCATTCCACCGGCGGCACTGCCAGTTTCCTCAGTGTCCAAACAATGCATAAGCAAGGACATTTAAGTGCTGAAAGCCGCACACATTTTGGTTTTAATGAATCCCAAACTTGCCATATTACTGATAGATGTTTCCATTTTAATTTTCATAATTTTACATAAAGGTTCTCTTATGTTCTAATCCCTAAATGTTCTCTTTTCTTAATTATATAAATTGTCTTTTAATAATGTTTAAGATTTCTTTTAGTGATTCTATGTTTTAATTTTTCACATTTTTCTAATCATGTAAAGCACCTTGAATTGCCTTGTGTTGAAAGTGTGCCATACAA
The DNA here is from genome assembly GCA_028564705.1 of Apricaphanius iberus. Taxonomy (NCBI): domain Eukaryota; kingdom Metazoa; phylum Chordata; class Actinopteri; order Cyprinodontiformes; family Aphaniidae; genus Apricaphanius; species Apricaphanius iberus. The sequence continues at coordinate 128,636 of JAPXFQ010002537.1, read as the reverse complement.
ATAAAAATGCCTTGCCTACACAGTTTTTAGAACCAGTTTTGTGCACAAGCTTTATAAATGAGACCTCAAACCCACTGGCCAGATGTAGCTTCTGTGAAGAAAAAAACAGAGAGAGGATAAAGTCAAAAGCAGAGATAACTGCAGATAACAAAAACTGTAAGAATTTTCTAAAAGCTACAAATACCCTGCTGTTTTGTTAAGACGTGAATCTTTTGGTGCAATCAGCTTAGAAGTTAACAGGTAATACACAGGACGCTATCTTGCAGTGTTTAACCCTGTCTCTTTCCTAGAGAAAGCCACTGGAGTAGCTACTACTTTCATGAATTCTTTACTTTTACAATAACATAGAACGTTTTCTTGCATAACTGCTTCTGTGTTTGTGTCTGCCCCATCTTTTCAGTTCACAGTGGGAACCCAGCCACCCCCTCTCCTTTATTTTTAATCTGTTTCCCATTTTCCTATCTGCTTTCATTACATTATAAATAAACCCAAAGATATTTCAAACAAAGCTTTTGTCTCTAATTATGTAATCCTCCTCCTTGTAAAAGTCAATCTACTGAGTGCTATACTGCTGGACAGGGCAGGGTGAATAAGTTACAGATTTGAAAAGCTGAATTGCTCTAATATCTGTTTATTAATTAACGTCTTTAATAAAGTATAACAGATACTGAATTAGCAAGAAATTGATTAAAGTAATACTAATGAACCTATTGCTACAAATTGTGAGCAGCTTAAATAAAAAGCAAACATTACATTTAGGTTTGTGAATCTAATATAAGTGGACATAAGTAGCAGATATGTTCTTCTCTTAGCCACTTAATGTAGGCAGCATCTGTTGGTAAAGTTCCACCATGTTCAGCTTCTCAAAGACAGCAGCCAGCTCTGATGATGACTCGTAGTCCTTCACTACAAATCCCTGGACACTGACAGAGAAAGGGAGAGAGGAGATCAGAGAAGATTAGAGGCCGACTGATATAGGTTTTTTAAAGGCCGATACCGATTTTTTTGTTGTTTTTTTTTTTTTAATTGGTCGCCAATGGCCGATATCCAAAGCACATATATGTACTTTTTAGCAGCACATTGATTGTGAAAGACAACTGAACACTCACTGTGTGCAATATAAATTCAAAAGTCAATAAAACTCTTTAAATATTTATTGAACTTCAAATATAACACAGTATAAAAACAAAATCAAAATAGTAACCTGAGTGCAAATTGTTTCAGAAAAATAGAAAATAAAACAGATTCCAGTTTCTTTAAGTATACAAAATTACTACAAACAGTAACCAGAATAATGGTGCAAATAGCTGGTTTAGGTAGAATCTGGACTTACAGTATCAAAGAAAAATCACCACAAATTGTAGTAAATAATAAAATGTAAATATAAATAAACTAGTGCAGTCAAAGATGAAACACCAAACTTAAGAATATGAGTGGGCTGCCTCATAGTGGTTCTGAGTGTGTGGGGGTCCTTCCTTCATTCAAGTAGTGGCTGCAGCTGGCCACAAAGGTGCCTAATCTTTTTTTTTTCTTTAATATCAGCTTTTTAAAACAAATTTGGGCCAGTGGAAGATATAGACAAAAATTCATTATATATATCGGCTCATTGGACTGAGGTTTTATTGTGTTACAGAATGACCCTGCTGCAGTTCTGTCACATAGCTGTGGTGCATACCTATGCTGACAGGGGGAGGAAGATGGGGTTTCAGCAAGAACCTTCATCATCCTCTCTTTGCATTTCTTGCCTGAAGAATCTACATCCACCTTAACAGTTCTCAACCGGCGGCAAAACTCCTGAAAAAGAGGTTGCTACAGTAAGACGGGAGTTTATTTAAAAAGAGAAGAAGAATATCTTGCACCAAAAACTGGTTCAACCACCAAGCTCTGCATAAGCTGCTGAAAGTATTAAAAAGCTGATGTTTGGTTGGGGTGGGATATGAAGTCATGTGGAATGTTCTCTTACATGAAAAATATCTCAAATAAACACTTGGAGAAGAAACGAGACCCAGTGAAAATGGTATTAAATGATACCAAATGAGAAGCTCCGATGGTGTGGAAGGTGTAAAAGTGGCATAGGGTTAGTCAGTTTGGCTTATAGGTACTATATCATGAAAAATCAACTTTTTGGCACTTTTAACCATCTTGTAAGGCTATTTCCTTATTCAAAAAAAAAGGGGAAAAAATAGGTGATTTTGGCTTAATTCATGCCAAAGTGGTGTACCACAGGGTTCTGTGCTTGGACTGATTCTCTTTACTATATATATGCTTCCAATTGGTAAAATAATTAGACAACATGGTATGAATTTCCACAGTTATCGTGATGATACACAATTATATTCATCCATAAAACCTGATGAAACCAATCAGTTAGGAAGATTACAACCATGTCTTGAAGACATGGATGAAAAACCTGGATGACTCTAAATTTTCTACTTTTAAATTTAAAAAGGAAACTGCTAAATCAATCACTTTATCTGGATGGCATTAATTTGGCCTCTGGTAATAATGTAAAGAACCTCGATGTTATTTTTGACCAACACATGACATTTAAATCTCATATTAAACAGGTTTCCAAGATTTATTTATTTCACCTCCGGAATATTGCTAAAATTAGAAACTTCCTGTCCAGGAGTGATGCAGAGAAACTAGTCCATGCATTTGTTACTTCAAGGCTGGACTACTGTAATTCCTTATTATCAGGAAGTCCACAAAATGCTATTAAAAGCCTTCAGTTGATCCAAAATGCGGCAGCAAGAGATCTGATGAATATTAAAAAGAGAGATCACATTTCTCCTGTTTTGGCTTCTCTCCATTGGCTCCCTGTTAAATCCAGAATAGAGTTTAAGATCCTCCTCCTTACTTATAAAACCCTTAATAATCAGCTCCATCGTACATCAGAGATCTGCTTGTTCCATATGTTCCTAACAGAGCACCTTGTTCTCAGAATGCAGGTCTACTGGTAGTTTCTAGGATTTCTAAAAGTAGAATAGGAGGCAGATATTTTAGTTATCAGGCTCCTCTCCTGTGGAACCAGCTCCCAGTTTTAGTCCATGAGGCAGATACTCTGTTTGGTTTTAGGACTAGACTTAAAACCGTCCTTTTTGATAAAGCTTATAGTTAGAATGGCTTAGGTTATCCTGAGCTATTTATGTAGTTATGCTGCTATAGGCTTAGACTGTTGGAGGACAGACTGACCACTTTTCTTGTCTTTTCTACTTTTCTCTCCTACCACTCTCCAGACATATTTTTTAAGCTGTTATTGTGATTGTTAACCCAGTTTTCTCTCAGTATTTTTCTCCCCATAGAAGCTCCACATGGTCTGGTATCCTGCTCAACTATAGCGCCCCCTGCCTGATGAGGAACATCATCCAGATGATGCTCAAAGTCACCGTGCATCCTCCATGCTGTGAGAGGAAGTAGTCACCGTGACTCACAAACTTTGTGTAACTTATATATAACTTATATTTATGGACAAATTAATATAACATAACGCCAAAGGTAACAATTTATGATTTGCCTATCCCGAACATTGAAATAGTATGATATAGGAACTTTTGGCTTAAGGTGACTCAAGTTTAGTGACATATTATGTATATTTAACATGAGTTGAATTCCGCTTTACATGTCATAGTTTGCTATTATATCCAATAAACCGAAATAAAGGGGAAAAAAATCTGTATTCTACAGATTTAAGTTCATTGCCGACATTGAAAAGATCAAATTGTCAGATTCTGGAGTTCAGCTTTCCTGGACAGGTGAGATGAGGTGTTATGAGCTCTAAGTCGGGTGTCAGGATTGTATTTTGTCTTCTCTAAACGGAGCCGTGCGTGAACATTTCTACTGCTGTTTCAGTCCTTTGAAGGACATTGTTCCAGAGGTTTTTTTTGTCTTTGTACAGATGAAGCTGTCTGCAGAAGAAGACACGTTGTTTTTCAGCTGTTCAAAAGAACACCGATCCGACTTTTTCAGTCCCGATACCTATACATGGATTTTGTGTATCTGTCTATACCCAATACCGATCCTATTGATGAATTAAAAATAAGTGTCTATCTTCCACCTTATACCTTTCTTGAAGAGACTAAAGGCAACAGACTTAACTAACTAAACATACTTAAGACAAAATAACAGATGTAAATATAAAATTACCACAAAAATAACATTTCAAGTGAAAAGTTAATCTTTTTTGTGAATATATTGCAGATTTTCCACATTTTGAGTATCGGTTCATGATATCGGCTAATTTTAACCGATACATGTACATTAGACGGTATTGGGGCCGATACCCTGCTAACTCAGGTCAGTAGAAGCCGAGTCATAATTCTGGTTTTGTTTGGTTTTTTGTTTCTCTCAGTGTTGCTTTTTGGATAGCTTTCTGGTTGTAAATTATTGATCTTATTTTAGAATGATAACCTTCAAATTGTTTGGAACACAGTCATTGTCTTCTCTGGTAACAGCTGTTTTTCTAGCATCAGTGCTCATGTCTGTCCAATGTTACACTGTGTTACCACACACCTAGAGGTCGTCAGAATCTGGCTGCTCAGATCATCTGGAGTTCCCTCAAAAGTAAAAAGCATTAGTTTACCATTTACATGCTGCTTCTCTGAGCATTTTAGATAAATATTAAATCATGGTATACAGCGTGCTGTCAATCTGAGGGTGTGTCTACCTAACTTTAAAGTTGAGTCAGAAGGCAAACACCAGTACCTTGATGTTGGGTCTGCCTCCCTGCAGAATAATCAGTGGGTTGTGTCCCAGTAGAAGTGAGCCATCCAGCTGCAGCTGCTGGCTCCAGCGCTCCAGGAGTCCAATATATCGGCTTCTAGATCTGATGTGGTCAACCATAAGAACCGCTGTCCACTCCTGTAGCTGTTCGTTCTCTTCCCCTCCCTCCTCCTCTCCTATCTGCAGCTCTGTCAGTTCCAGACATTCCTGCTGTGAACAAAATGCATCCATACAGTATGACTAAAACAATCGAGTTAATATTCCTTTGTGTAGGCCATTACCTGCAAGTACTCCACCAGCTGATGAATCATTGGTTCTGGGGGAAGTTCTGCAGCTCGGGTCATCAGCTTCTTCCTGATGCTGCGACACTGAGCCTTAGACAGGCCAGTGGAGGAGATGGAGACATGAGGAGGGCAGGAAGGGTAGGCGGGGTCTAGATGGAAAACCGCGCCCACATGGACTTTGCCATCTCTTCCACCAGTGCAGTTGACCTGGACCACCATGCCATCCTGTGCTACAAGGAAGACAGGGATTGGCAGACTCAAACTAGATTTGGTTTCCATGAGAACAACCAGCCTATCCAGCGCCAACTCCAGGTGAGCGCTGCTGTCAAGTCACTGCATGCTTTATGGCCACGGGAAAAAAAACTGCAGCTGCATTCAAGTGCAGTCAAACTCTAACAAATAACCTGGAAAATAATTGACTTTGGTATCATCAAAACTACCACAGACTTATACTGCTTCATGAGTCATTTTCCTGTTGGCTATAATTTTATAAGCACACTTTTACCTGAAATGTTAACACAATTTTAACAGCAAAAAAAAAAAAAAAAAAAAAGCAGCTACATTATAGAATATTATACATAAAATGACTAACTAGGTCAAACTGACAAGGCAGCAGCACAGATCAGAAGGAGACTGCTGGTGTGAATGGTGTGCAGGATATCATGCACCCATGCTGTTTGCAAACTTTAGTTAGGCTACAGCTTTCAGTCATATTAAATCATATCAAGAGTTAGACAAAGACACTGGAAATTCAAAACGTGAACAAGTGTCCAAACATTCAATGTTACCCTGTTTGACTATATCTTCTAAAATTACAGTAAACCCCCCAGCTCATCTGGTGTGTGACGTCATGACCAGCTGACGCAGCCAACAGATCACACAGCGACACCAACAGAGCAAGAGCTTAGCCGACGTACCAGACTGTCGAACAATCTGGAACTCTCCATCTCTGCAGTAAATGGACGATAAAACGGACACTTCCTCAACAGCTGCGTCCGACATGATCTGTCCTTCAGCATAAACTCTCTCCCTCAGCTGCTTGCTTCATGAATAGAAATGCGCTATGTTCCTCATGTTCACCATAATTAGATGAGTTTGTTTGTGCCAGTACCATAGGACACGTATTCTTCTTCTTTGAGTGTTTAACGGCGGATGCAAACTACTTAGCGCACTACCGCCACCCTCCTGGTTAAATGTGAACAGTCACTACCATGGCTTCTATTCTTCAATGATATGCAAGCATGAAAGTTGCAAAAAGAAAAAAAAAGGAATTTAAAAACATCCATAAATTATATTCTATTTTTAAGACCTGTATATTTTAAGAACTCTAATAAATATTTTGCACCTTTATGATCTGATGTCTTAGTTAAAATATTCTCAACGCTAAACGATTCCTTAATATTCTCTATTTTCTTTTTTAAAAGACGTCTTTCTTTCTCATATTTTGTACAGCTCATAATTACATGTTCTACAGTTTCTTGTACATTGCAGACATTACACCTACCAGTTTCATGTTTTTTTATTAAATATAATGTGCTCCTGTATGTCCTATGCGAAGTCTAGCCCACATTGTCTCTTCCTTTCTACTTTTTCATCCTTGTCTTCCTTTCCCATCTTTAGGATTCATTCTATATAAAAAATTTGCCCTCATCCTCCTCATCCCATTTACTTTGCCACAGTTTTCTAATGCTACTTTTAAATTAAAAATGTAGCTTCTGTTTGCTCCTAAAGCCTTCTTAGCAAGTTTATCTGCCATTTCATTTCCAGCCAAACCCACGTGAGTTGGTACCCAGACAATTCTAACATGGGTTCCCTGATTCTGAATAATTTGTAATAAAATCTATATTTCACATATCAAATCATATCTTTTGCCTATTATTACCTGATTTAAGATTTTCTACTGCAGATAATGAGTCTGTACATACTATTACTCTTAATGGTTTAACTTGTTCCACCCATTGTAGTGCCATCACAATTGCTATTAATTCTGCAGAAAAAAACTGATATTCAGTCTGTTATTTTTGCAAAAAATGTTTTTGTCCAACTCTGGGATTGCATAGTCTACTGCAACCCTGCCTGTATCTGGTTGTTTTGAACCATCTGTAAAAATTTGAATATATCTATAATACTTTTCTTCCTATCTCATAGCGAGCTGACCACAATCTCTTTTACATTTTTTAGTCTTTTCATTTAGATTTGTATCTACTTCTGGTACTGGAAGCAACCATTGGGGGTGTGGAGGATGTATAACAGATGCACAAAGCACCAAACTTCCCACTCCAGCCATTTCAGCTTTGTCCTGCACATTCATACCAAATTATTCTTTTTTACTCTTTTACTGATACCGTGTTGGAATAAGAACACTTCTAGTTGGATGACCATATCTATTTCCTTTCAAATAAACATGATATGATATTTGTAATCTTCTTAAGTCTAATGGCATTTCATCTGCTTCAACTTGGAGTGCACACACCGGGGAGGATCTCATTGCTCCTCAACAAAGTCTAAGAACAGCTCCCTGAATAACATCCAGCTTTTTTAATTTTGATATTGCAGCAGATGCATATGCTAGACATCCATAATCAATTACCTAATTAATCCAGTATATAATATTTTCATTGCAACTATATCTGCTCCCCATTCCTTATTGCATAAACATCTGATTATATTCATAACCTTTTTACATTTATCTACTAGTTTTGCAATACGATAATGCCAGTTAAGTTTACAATCAAAATGCATACCCAGAAATCGTATACAACTCAAGCTTTCTAAATCTCTATACATCTGTAATTTAAATCTTTCTTCAATTTTTTCGTGAGGAAATTACAACTTTAGTTTTCCCCCACAGAGAACCTAAATTTCAATTTTGGCCCATGCTTCAAACGTATCAATGCTTTTTGCAAACTTTAAATATAATATTTTTCCCCCTTTTCCAAAGTGCACCATCATCTGCAAATAGAGACTTACCTATTTTATATTCAATATTATCATATATATATATAATTTATCATGATTAAAAAAAATGGGTGAGATAACACTTCCTTGAGGCACTCCATTTTCTACAAATAAACACTCTGATAAACATCTATTAATTCTAACTTGAATCTGCCTATTGTTAAGAAAGTTCTTTATCCAATTATACATTTTCCCATCAACACCCATTTGCCTAATCTTAATTAATATCCCATACTTCCAGAGCATATCATATGCCTTCTCCATGTCAAAAAAGACAGTTGCAACTACTTCATTACCAGTTTGAACCTTCCTTATATCATTTTTCTAACTTAATAATTGGATCCATAGTTGACCTACATTTTCTAAATACACTCTAAAATGGAGATAGAAATCTTTGGTTTTCTACATAAAAAATTAATGTCTCTACTATCATTCTTTCCATTATTTTGCCAATATGACAATGCAACTGGCTTGAAATTTGATGCAACTGTAGGATCATTCCCTGGTTTTCTAATTGGAATGATAATTTCCATGGTTTGGAATATTGCCCCGCTCCCATACTTTATTATACAACATTAACAAAATATTTAGTGAATCATCACTAAGTTGTTAAACGTTCCAAGAGAGTTTGATATTGCTTTTTGGTTACCTTTCTTTCCAATTTTTCATCATCTTTTAGATTGAAACTGCTATGAACCTTAGCTAAAACACTAGCCATTAACATTGCTTTATCCTCATCCTTCACAGCAACATTCTTCAAGACTGGATAGCTCCAAGACTTTTGGACCCCATTCATTTTTTTAGCAACTCGCCACACATCGTTTATAGAAGTTTGCCTCCCTATGGTGTTACAATATTTTTCATAATAATCCTTTTTAGTTTTCCTAATTATTTTCTTTACCATAGCTTGTTCTCGTTTATATTCAATAAATACATTAATACTCAAACTTTTCCTAAATTCTTTTAAAAGTTTATTTCTACTCTATATCGCTTGAGAACATGCTTCTGTCCACCAAGGGGCCATCTTTCGTCTCTTACTTCCTTGCTTTGATTCCATAATACATGATTTAGCAGCATCAATTATATCTATACTTACCTTCTTATTAAATAAATCTATATCTTCTATTACTTCTACCTGACTCATATTTTTATATCACTTAAGATCTTATACATTGTCCAATCAGCTTTATTAAAATTCCATCTTTATAAAAAGGTAGCATCAATATTACAATTCTTATTTCCAAATGTAAGTATAATAGGATAGTGATCACTTCCTATTGTTGATTCATCATAAAGACTGAGATACTAAAGTCAAATCTAAAGCTGATTGATTTGTCATTCCTATACGTGTTGGTGATCCATCATTTAAACATACTAATCCTGTCTTATCAATAAATTCTTCTTATACCAACCCATTATAATCTGTTTTATTACTTCCCCATAGTGAATTATGTGCATTAAAGTCCCCTAACCAAATGATTTTCCGACCTTCTTGTCCTTCCACCAATTGTAAAGTGTCAACATCAAATCTTTTACATGGATTATAAAAATTTACAATAACTAAACTACCATTTTCCCACCAAATTTCAATGACTCAATATTCTAAGTCATCACCCTTCCCTAAAACTCTTTAAGAAATTCCCGCTTTAATAAAAATAGCACACCCACCCCCATTACTATTAACCCTCTCAAGTCTTTCACACATATATCAATTTAAATAGAAATTTAAATGTGGTCTTAACCACATTTCTACAATACATATAACATCAGGTTTAATCTTCAGATCACATAAAAATCTTTTAAATTCTTCTCCGTTTGTTATTAAACTTCTGACATTCCGCCAGTACACGTCCGCTGCGTTAACTTCCTTTATCGTAGGTTGCTGCAGCAGCTCTTCTCTTTTTTTTCTCCCATCTTCTAAATTTTATTGGAGGTTGAAAAACAACAAAAATGGTGCGTTAGCGCCACCAACTGATGTGGAACCTCGCTAAAAAAAAACAACCTCAAATCATCCTAAAAAGTTTGTAATCTTTTAAAAAGTTGAATAAGGCCTGATAACTTTCACTTCTTGAGACTTTTAGCAGTAAATTAATAAGATCCAGTTTTATATATTACTGAGGTTTTGGATCAGTTGCTTTCTCTTCACCTGATGATTCTAAAAAAAATTTGTTTTCTACACAGTAATCCCAATTCCATGCATTATGTTTCCCTATCATGAATAATTTTGAGTTCAAATCAGTATGCCAAATCTTATTCTAGATAAGCTACATATGACCACTGTTATATGAATGAGTCAGGATGACGGTTATGTTTTTATGAACCAGCGTAACTTTTATCTATTAACATCCATATGTTATAGACATGTCTGAACGTTGCATCTTTAAAGTCCTCACGTCTGACCCTCTGTACGAGTGCCTACACACCAACACATCAGTACATCCATACATCACATCCCCCTGTTTTTCCTCTGAACCTCTAATTTAATTTACAAGAACCAAAACATTTTCTCTGTTACTTTAATGTACGTACAGGCTATTGTTTCAGCTTCCCAAAAAAATATTTTTATTTGAGCAACATTGTAAATATAAATGTAACTTGAAGACCTCAGTATATTCTGTTGGTAGGCCTACATCATTACGTTAACATTACTCTCTAAATCTAGCAGGTTTTACAGCTCTGCCAGATGTACTTATGTAAGAAAGATCTGTTAACCTCGCATTTAAAGTCTATGTGATGTGTGCATTAACTTGTTCTAACAAATTTGATTGTTCTGTTTGAAAGTTCTCAGATTCACTATTTTTCCATTTCAATATTAATTTCCAGTCCATTTGTAATCATTACAAACCACACACTGTGACACCATTTTCTAAAAAATGTGCTGACATGCTGTATATGGCCAATACAAAATGTCTCTAGCTCTTTCTTTACACTTTACTATTCTTAAGTGTGACTCGTGGATTTTTTCCAAGATCTCCTGTTTTAGCTATGTTGGGACAATTATCTTTGCTTCTTTGAACATCAGACCAGACGTGAATGTGTTCTAATCTCTTAAGGTCCAGTATGGTAACATGTCCTTTTCTACTGCACTTCTTTCAGTTGGCCATCCTTTCATATTCCTGTCTTTCAGTTGCTTCATCTTCTGCTGTAGCTGTTCGGAACTGTAGTAGTTTGTCTTCTGACATTGGTAGCTGCAGTATCAACAGACTCACCTCCAGCTCTTTCTCCAGTAACTCCTCTATTGGTTCTTTGAGAAAAGCTCGACTCAAGGTGTCTGCAATATCGAGTTCTTTAACCTGGTCTGTATTTCCCCTTTACATTGTATATTTGTTGTCTCAGCAGCATCCACTGTAACCTCATCGGTGCTTGATGCAGTGACTTCTTAAAGATGTTCACAAACGGCTTAAGGATGCTCTCCGCTAGAATGTCTTTCCCATTAACATACTGATTAAGCTTCTCCCAGCCATACACAATAGCAAGTAGTTCCTTTAAAAACTGAGCATGTCTTTGCTGACAGTTAGAGAGAGCTGTCGATCCATAGGCCACCAGTAGCCCGTCCTGCAACCGGACTGCTCTTATTCCTTCTTGGCTTTCATGAAATGACATTGTGACTGGTTTATCGGCGTTGTAATGCTCGCGTGTTGGAGCATTACTGATTAGTTTCTTCAGTTGCTCAAAACTCTTTTCTTGTGGTTCCTCCCAGTGCCACTCCATCTGCTTCTGCCTCATCTGCTTCCAGCAAATCCCTCAAGAGGGCACTGTTATCCAACAGGTTTGCATGAACCAGGCAAGGCATTGGATCATACCTAGAAATCTCAACAGTTACGTTTTGTCCTGTAGTGGAGATAACTGGGTCCCTGCTCTCACCTTTTCCTCATCTGGCTTTAATCCTTTGTTTGTGAGTGTGTGTCCAATGTACTTGTTCTGATGATGCATTTTTTTCTTGTCAAAGAGTAACTCACCCCCTACCAGAGTATAACCCCACCCACATTTGTTTTTGAAAAACAGCTCAACAGGAGGCATTTCCTGGCGGACCAGGAAAAACGTGGGGGGATGAAGGGCTGTGCGTGGTCTAAGCTGTGACTGACATGTTGCTAGCAGCAGCGTAGAGTCACAGGCAGGCAGAATGATGGAGAGAGCCGTATTAACGTGAGCTCCTTTACCAGGAAATTATCTGCAGGTTGAGATATTTTCCTCAACTTCCTTCTCTAAAGGGTACAGAGTACAGGGAGATACGTTCTGTGGAGGAGGGGAGCAGCGCCATAGCGTATCGAGCCGTTGTCTTGTTCTCTTCCCGGACCAGCAGCAGATACAGAGCCTGTAGCGGCATCGATGATGCAGATTTGGTTAACAGCCTAGTCCATCAAACAGATCTTTATAGTCTTTTAGGATGTCTTCTTTTTTTACTTCATACAGTCTTTTCACTAAGCCTAGCTTTAAACAGGCATCGCCTCCTAGGATTCTGCAGACATCTTCTTGTGTGATTTCACTCAATATCATGCTTTTTTTTGGTACTCACAAGTGTCTTCTTACCCAATGCTGCCACCTTGTGACCAAAAAAGGAACAAACTTTGTTTTACTTGCTTTGAATTTTTCTTTTGTTCCAAGTGCTCTCAGCATTTTGAGTGACATTGCATTACATTTTGCCCCTGTGTCTAACTTGAACATGACTTCTTTGTCCCTTATTTTGAATCCTTCAGGCTATGTATCTTTTGTTTTGTCTGACTCCAATTCTACAACACCTCTCTCCATCTTAGCTCGTACTGTCCTGAGGAACCTTTCAGTTTCACTTTGTTTTACTACATCCACATTCTTTCTGTGCTGCCTCCCTCTGATCTGTGAATCTGCACATTCTTGCCAAAAATGATTATTTTTACTGCATAGATTGCATGTTTGATCTATTGCTAGGAAGTTTTTTCATGTTTCAGCCCGCATGTATTGCAACTTGTGTCTTTTAGAAAAGCTTTCTTTGTTTTCGCTGCACTCTTTCCATCACTCATTCTGACTGTCCTGAGTTTGTTTAACTCTACTTCTTCATTAAGAGCTTTCAGTTGACTGGTTGTGATTTCACTTGGCCAACATATATCAACAGCTTTATCCAGTCAGGTCTGCTTCGCTTAGCAGCCTCCCCCTCACTTGATCATTATTTATGCTGCATGCAATTCTGTCATGTATAAAAGTGTTGTGTAAATCTTCATGCTAGCAGTTTTTAGTTTTGTTTTGTCAACTCTGTGACATATAAGTCTTTGCTTTTGGCCTCTTTCTGAGCTCTCCTGAAGAACATATGCCTTATGTACGGTAAGTTTTCTCTTGGTTCACAATAGTCTCGAAACTTCTCCTTTAGCACTGCAATTTTATCGCTTTCATCTCCTGTAAAATGAAAAGTGTTACATACTTTTAATGCTTCTTTCCAGGTGACTTGCAGAAATGTCACACACTCTACCTTTTCGGACTTCTCTGATATGCTGCTTGAGGTGCAGGACAGCTTGAAGCGTTACAGCCAGTTTCTCCAATTTTCTTCTAGGTTGCCTTGCAAACTCTGGTTCTGTGGTGGTTGAAACTGTGCCATTTTCTGTCCGCCTAGTCTTCTGACACCATGATATATTAATCAGTCAGGTTGATGGGGATATTTTTATGAACCAGCTTTACTTTTAATAACATCCACATGTTACAGCCATGTCTGAACGTTTCCTCTTTGATGCATCATATCTGTATGGGTGCATACACACACAAACTTCTATACATCACAGCCACTTCTGTCCTACATTCCTTCATGTACTCCACATTTCTCCTACTCTCCTTTAAATTCTATCCAACCATAATCCCCTCCTTTTTTCCTCCCATTGTTTTTGTTATGTTTTATTCATTTCTCACATTATAATGTTCTGTATCTCTGTCTAAAGGTACTCAAAGTGAAAGTAGTCAATACCATGTCAACTAACCATATCTACCATTTATTTTTTTTCATATTACCATTTCCTTTCCTCTGACTCCGTAGTGAGCTGGAATCCATTACAATGAAACTGTTAGTTCCATCATGTTTATTCTATAAAGTGTTTGCTGAACCTCTAGTAGGTTGTCTGGTCTGCTTTCTGAGTGGCTACACTGTAAATGGGTCAATGATGAGCTTGAGTCTGAACAAATGACTTATTGTAATGGTCTCCTGTCTTCTAAACACTGAACTTTTTAATACTGATTGTGTCAGTCCCAGAGTCCTGGCAGCCTGGTCACGGCAGCTCTGTGGGTTTGTGCAGTACCTCTTCAACCTTAGCCTGACCCAGGAGAAGGTTCCACTGATGTTCCCTTGTTCCAGTTCCAAAGAAAAATCACCCATGAGTCATCAATGACTATAGACCTATTGTCCTGACATCCCACATCATGAATATTGCAGAGAGACAACTTCTGCCCCCCTGAGTAAGCAAACAACATGTCAAGACCCGCTGCAGTTTGCTTATCAATATTGAATTGGCGTTGAAGAACCATCATCAATCTCATAGTACAAGTCAACCTGATGTGCTTTGTCAGAAAATCATGAAGACACAGGTGGAGGCCTCAATCAGCTGGATCAATGACTATCTGACAAACAGACCACAGTTTCAGAAGGATTGTGTGTAAAACCAGCTGGTCAGCAGCACCACGAGGGACTGTACTCTCACCATTCCTTTTCACTCTGTACACCTCAGACTTCCAGTATAAGACAGAGACCTGTCATCTGCAGAAATACTCAGACGACTCTGCAACTAAATACAGAGAGCTGGTGAGAAGCTTTGTGGCATGGGGTGGAAACAATCATCTTACCTTGAATGTGAACAAAACAAAGAAGATGACTGTAGATTTCAGAAGAAACAATCAAGAGAGGAGAAGTGGAAGTGGTTGAGGAGTAGAGATACCTCAGAGTTCACCTGGACAACAGACTGGACTGGAAAATCAACAGTGAAGCGTCTACCAAAAGGGACAGAGCAGACTGGTTTTTGAGAAGGCTGAGGTCCTTCAAGGTTTGCAGCAAATCTTCTACAAGTCTGTGGTGGAGAGTGTCCTTCCTTCTCCTCACAGTCATCGTGGTCTACAACAACTCCTTGAAAAAAAGAATTAGTAGTGAGCCACAACCAGACTTAATTTCCCTCTTGGATCAATAAAGTATTTTTAAATTGAATTGAATTGTGAAAAATTATGACTGTGATATCCGTCTTATTAAGGTCTATTGGTGTGCTGGGCTGCTCTGCATCAAACTTATGAGAACTCATGGGGTGATCCTAATGAACATATTATGGAAGTTAATTATGTAAATAAACTTGTGACATGATTTTAAAATGTCTTCTCTTTTGTGTCCAGATAAAGCACTACAACAATTTGTATGTTCAAATAACAAGACAAATGCTACAGTTAAATATTAGAGTTATGAGTAATATCATTGTTATCAAAGTAGTTTGGACAACTGCTTTAGATTTGAGTATGAGGTTTAACTTTGACAAGGGTTTGTTAAATCCATAGCACTTAGCAAACTTTACTGCCTACTAATCTTTTGTCCTATGATTTATCCCAGGAACCACAAACTGTGACTTCATGCTTAATAATCTAAATATATATTATTGAATAGATTAAAGCATCTTAAATATTTAGGAAATTCACTTATTTTGCAGTTCTATACAATTTTTACTTCATAACTGTCAGGGCAAACGTTATCTGATTTAGAAAGGTTGCTGACCCCTGATCTGTCAGAAATTATTCTAGAAAATTTAATTAAGAACCTTTCAGTTGTTTCAGTGATGAGCCGTTAATATCAACAAGGCAAATGTTTAGGTTTTACTATTGATTCTACCAGCCAGTGTATGTTCGGAAAAAAATTACAAATCACAAAGCAAACAAATAATTTAGCCTACACATTTTATTTTACAGAATGCTGTTTCAGGTGTCTGTGGGTCATGGCATGTAGAATCTCTCAAACCATCCCAAGGAATGTTTGATTGAAGGAAACATTCTGTGTAATCTCCCTTCATAAGCAAACTTCCTGTTCCCGTGGATCAGATGAACATGTTGATGTCGCTGGGTCTACTACTTTTCTTCTGCTTCTTCCAGCTCACTGATAAATGATTAGCTGTCTTTGGAGTCTCTCTGAGCTGTGTCCAGGGTGTACCGGCCTCTCGCCTGACGACTGCTAGAGATACCAACCCTGAAAGATAGACAGAGGTGTCAAAAGTATTCACAATCAGTACTCAGGTATTAGTATAAATACTACATACCACACCTCCCCAAAAAACACACTTTTATTAAAGGCCATAATGACTTTTATATAAAAATCCTCATATTTATACATTGGGTATACACAAGGCACTGTATTTTAGCTGCATGTATCCATCAAAATGAATGCATTTTAGTGTAATGCAAATACATCAAAGAACTACATTTGCACTACTGAGCGTTAATACATATAAGTGGTCCGGCTGGTCTCCTTTGCTGCTTTATGGCGTCCTCCACTCTCCTTAACTTCTTTAGAATATTACTCCTTATCTGTGTAGATTGGTTTTGGAGTCTGACAAAAGCCGCAGACTAAGCAGTATTTTGAACATCAACCTCGTATCCTCCATTGTTAAATGCGTAGCCTAGCAACATACACCCTACTCCCTAAATCAGACCTCCGTGATTGTAAACTGGCTATCAGTAAAATAAAACAACATCTCTAACGCTTCTCTTTTCTTGCGTTGTCATTAATCCACATATGAAAAGTCGGGCTGTCCGTCTGTGGTGGCATTGTGTGTGTGTGTGTGTGTATAAACGAACAGCTCTGTTCACAAAGTGTTTGCTTCAGCTTCAGAGAGAACTTCCGGGTCAGGTTAATGCGTCAAACAAAAATACCAAAATCAAAAATAAGCCCATTTTCATTTTGTGATCCAAAACGGAAAGTCAGATAAGGATTGGTGATCCGTTTTTTCGTTTGAAACAAAAAATTGAAAAACGAGTGTGTTTTGGTTTTTTCATTTTTTGTTTCAAACTAAAAAACGAACTGCCTGAATGTACACAGACCCGCATGCTTTCTGCTGGATAGGAAACAACATTCACCATAATGTTTTTGTTTTGCTTTCAAACTAGCTTCAGTCATGGTGAAACTACACTGAATTTTTTTCCACTGAGGTCATTCCGTCTAACATTACAGTTTATTCAGTTACAAAAATATCTGAATAATATCACTAACCTACAAAATGCTGAAAACTTTTGCCATGCAGAAATGTAGTTGTTTTACAACTGAAACAACTAATCAATTTATTCGATCATAATCAATTATTAAATTAGTTAACAACTTATTTAATCATCGATTAGTTGCTTTATAATAACGTTTTACCGTAAGCCGTCTATTTTTAACACAATCTGCTATATTGGTTTCAATATGTTATATTTGCGGCCAGTGTGTGGCAGTAATGAGCCATCGATCTACCAGTGGAACAGTAGAAGAAGAAATCAGCCAATAGATACCCTTGTTTTTCATGACATATCACGCACAAGGCTGACGCGCATGCTCACACAGAGGAAGATGGTGGCACAGGAGAAGAAGTGAAGCGATAAAACTGAAGAAAAAACGAGAACAAAGACATCGAAAGTATGGGCGCACTTCAGTTTAGATGCTCACGGGTGCACGACATCTTTAAATGAACATCTGCGACAAAGACATGTCAGTGTTGATGCGGCAGAGGTAGAGCCAGCTCGGTAAGTACACCTAATAAGAAAATAGACACGTTAAATACAGTGGTCCCTCACTATAATGCGTTTCAACTTTTGTGACTTTGCTGCTACGCTGAGTTTTTTATTGTACAATTTTACATGGTTTCTTTACAGCGTACTACTTTCATTGTGTTCTGTTATTGATTGATTAGAGGCAATTATGAATCTTCTCTGTGTCGTGTATCCTGCGCTTGCCAAATTGAGCACCTCTGTTTCTTAGAATTTTCTTGTCCAGAGTAAAAAGCACAAACCATAACTATTTTACTCACTCGAAAAAGACAACCGCGTGCTGAGGCTCACACTCTGTACCCTGATTGGTTGGCGCAATTTGACGCTGGAGTTCAGATTTTTCCAACTCAAGTGGTAGACGCGAATGCACAAAATGCACCACATCAAAGGCAGCGCAAATTTTCCATCGAATCAGTCGCGCGGATTGTTCGCGCAAATCAGGCAGAAAAGCTTTCTATTTAATACTCCATTTTATTATTCTAATCAGTTTAATTTTCAATTCAGTTTCAATTCAGTTTATTTATATAGCGCCGTTTCACAACAGATGTCATCTCAAGGCACTTTACAAGAAGAATTATTACATTACAATGTTTAATGTAGAAATTAGAGAACCACAGAAGATTGCGTCGTTTAATTTTCAGAAAGTAGCTAACTGACACTTGGGAGAAAACAAAGGTCTGTTGTTGTGCTTAAATGATTTTAGTGTATCAGAACCACAATATAAGTAAATGTCCTGCTCCAAAATATTACTGAGAAACATTAATTGTTTTCTTACAGGTAATTATTTGGAAATATTCAACAGAGAAGTCAATCTGCTCATCTCATATTTAGCTGCAGAAAACCTAATTGAAAATCGCTAAATAAAAAAATATTTGCACACTTTATACAGTTACTTTTAACTAGTAAAAGTATTTTGTCATTCAGCATTTTTTAAAACGTAACACTTACTCCGGCTACTTCCAGGTCATCAGGATGGACCAGGATATGTTGTGTTTTCATGCTGGTCCATGCTGGTGACCACCATAGGCCAGCATATGTTGTGTTTGCATATGCTGCATATGCTGGTTACCAGTATGGACCAGCACATAATGGTGTGTTTGGTCAACAGTAGAATGTCTTCCAGAGGATACAGGGGTGCTGAAAAAACACACTGGATGTTGGAATAATTACCAGTTCATTGTAAAATATCAAATTCTACATTATACAATACAATAAAAACAATGAAAGGTTTTCAAAGACACATGTTCATTCAATGAGTAAAAATAAAAAGCCTGACTGAAACTTCTCAAACAGCTCATTATTGTTTAAATGCTCACATATCTGATGTGCCACTATTTTCTTAAGAATTTTAGATAAGAAGGGAAGATTACATATCGGTCAATAGTTAATTAAGTCGTTTTCATCAAGAGATGGTTTCTTAAGTAGAGGTTTAATTAAAGCTATCTTAAACTCCTGTGGTACATATCCATTGACTAAGGAGAGATTCATTATATCTAAAATTGGAGCAGCGATCAAAGAGAAGGGTTATGTGGAAAGACTGTTATTTCTTCACAGTCAATGCCATAAGTCAGCACAAGATCTAAGGTGTGGTGACCACAATGGGTTGGTCCCTGCTCGTTTTGAGTAAAGCCTATTGAGTCTAAGATAATGCTAAAAGCTGTTGTGGGTGGGTGGCAGTACCTTACAGAAGAGTAACTAAAAATCTGACACAGAGAGCAGGAGAGAGGAGGAGATTCAGAGAGAGACGGAGGGACAGGAGAGAAAGCAGTCGTAGCCATGCTAGCAGTAAACCTAAGCTAACCTAGCGATACCTTACCTAGCCCAGAAAACCAGTATAACACTTAACGAGTTCCCAAAACGTAAAGAACACCAACAGAAAATAAGTCTTTCAACGTGTTTGTGTGTTAGAATGACTCAGAAAAGCTTCTGGACAGAAAAAATTTTATAAATTAAAGAGGGCAAGAGCACCGAGTTGCTTCAGCCAAGTGAGTCACCAAACAGGAAATGACGCGATACGCCTTACCAATGCAGTGTTCGTCTTCCTGTGCAGTTACATGTAAACTTCTTATCTTTGAACCGTTCCTCTCACCACCAAACACCTAGAACAGAGTCCCCAACCTATTGGGACACAAAGATGTGAAAAATGAAATGAAATTATATAGCGCTTTTGTAGTCATACTGACCACTCAAAGTTCTTTAAATTTGAAGCCATTCACACTCACAGCCAACATAGCTCGGTAGGATGATGTAGACTATCTTAGATATGCCCAGGGGCATATTGATATGTGACGGGAGAAAGCTGGAATTGAACCTATCACCCATTGCAAGCCAACTACTCTACCACTGAGCTACAGATGCCACTATAAACAATGCTACATATCATCTATCCTCCTTCATTGTTCCACCTACCACCAGCTCTGCAGCACTTGCTCTACCTGTCTCACCTTCACTGATTCAGGATAAATTTAATATTAATATTATTCTATTTATATCTCTAATATGAAAAACAGCAGACATGATTAAGGTGTAGACGTACTGATGGAGGGCTAGAGCAATTTCAAAATCATGGCATATCAGTTTGCTCTGAGAAACAAGATACCACGTGGTGAAATGAATGCTTAGAAAAAAACCGCAGAATCATTTTAAACACACAGGACAAGGTCCTGTGTGTTCAAATCACCTCCAAGTTCAAATCACCTCCTCATTGATTAGGTTGTAGCACCTACCTGCAGAACTGCATGGCTGTCTTTCTGTCTCAGTATCACCAGTGTCAACATGAACCTCATCCCTATGATCCCTAATATAAAAACAGCAGACATGTATAAGGTAAAGAAAAATACTGATGGGGATTTAATGAACAGGCCAGAAGCATACTTCGAGGGAAAACTCAGTTATATATGTGGTTATTGTGTACCTGAGTTTTAATATTGGATAATGAATGTCTTTTAACAACCATTTTATATGCAGTACTTATTGTGAAATTGCTTTACCCTGTTACTGGAAACTTTCTAGTGGAAAGTTAATCATATTTTCATTGGATAGTCACGTTAATTGTAGTGTTTTGAATTACATCGGTTTAACATCATAACGCTTGACAAACAGTATAACTATCTTGCTGGACAAAATTATTGCCAACTCAAAATTTATTTCTTTTTCTTTCCAAGGAAACAGAAATCTAAACTTAGCCACTGCCTTTTCATCTGCACTCTTTCACAGCATGTTATCTGGACTCCCGCCTCAGACGCTATTAGCCAGTTAGGGGCGGGGTTGCGTTGTTGACGGGGCCGAAGTCTCTTTCAAAATAAAAGCACGTGACTAAAACATTTCAAAATAAAATATTTTTCACCTCCAGGGTTGTCCAATGTTGGAGGGGACGTGTCCCCCCATCCCCTGCGCCATAGATGACGCAAAGAAGAATTCTTTATAAAAACACGAAAATATGTGCATTTCCACTTTTGGAACTTCAGAGTAATTTGACCAGACTGTTCTGATATGCGGGTGTCTCCACTTCATTGGGCCGAGCAGACAGGGCTGTTTTTGAGGCTATTTCAGGAACTAACAGAGTCATGGCTTAAAGTTTTCCGGCACCGTGCCGGAAATCCGGCGTGAGGGGAAAAAAAGAAGAAAAAAAAAAATCACCTTTATTATTTTATATATAAATAAATGATTGCTGTCATTTGGAAAAGGTTCAAGTGTGTTCTACCAATTGTATGAAAGGATTGCGTGTGTTTAGCGCAACAAAACACAGCAAATCAGGAGTAGACTGGCGCGGGTCCTTTGGCCAAGGTTGTGTTGTGAGCGAGCGCGTGATCGCTCCTCGCGCGGTGTTTGAGTCAGCCAGCGCAACAGCTAGCACGAAAACCACACGAAACACGTTTTCCAGCGGAATGGAGCGCAACTTTTTGAAAACTGGGGAAAATATCGCCGTAGTTGACGAGGGAGTTAAAAATAAATGGCGCTGGTCGTGGATGGAGGAAAAGGGCCGAGATGATAAACCTTTTGGCAGCTGGTGCAGAAAATTAAGAGAAGCTGGTGCTAGCTTCTGCGTACTGTGCTCCAGGAAGCTAATCTATGCTACAAGTGGCAAGAAAGTTTTTCGTCGCCACGAACTAGACAGTCGTCACATTGCAGCTGTCCGTTCTCTACCTCACACAACTACGCTACCAGGAGCGACCACTACCAGTGAGACCCGTACTTCAATGACTGATCGCGTCTGTGATTCAAAAGTCCGCCTGTGTACCTTCATTGCAGAACATGATTTATCGTTTACCATTGCTCAACCACTGGTACGACTTTGTAAAAAGGTTGCGGAAGACAGATTGGCACTCTCAAAATTATCACTTTCAAATCAGCAGGCAAGTTACACTAACACCCATGGCATAGCCTCGCATTTCAAGAAGTGCCTTTCAGATAAATTAAAAAACGGCACATTTTCCCTTAATGTTGATGAAGCTTCTACACAGTGTATGGACAAAATTATGAATATATTAATTCGATACTATGACGAAGATGCTAACAGAGCAACGACTATATATTTAGCAAGCAGGAAAGTAAATATAGCAACTGCTTCTGTTCTAAAGAATGAATTGGACGATGTTTTGCTGTCGTATGGGTTTTCGTGGAATCAAGTCATCAGCATTTTGATGGATAACTGTGCTGTGATGAGAGGCAAGAAGACTGGATTGGAAACCCTGGCACGGAAGGAAAATCAGTTTCTTCTCGACATCTCCGGTGACACCGTGCATATCGTCTCCAATGCTGCAAAAGCCCTCATGAGTACATTTGGTTCAGAAATTGAAGAGCTTGCTTCTGATCTCTTTTATGACATTGAAAAGTCACCGAAACAAAAAGAGATTTTTGCGGAGTTTCAATCTCTTCTCCATCTTGCCCATAAGAGCTTGATCCGACCGATTGGGAGAAGGTTCCTACAAATGCTGGACGTGGCCAACAGACTTGGTGAGCTTCTGGATGCACTTGTGGTTTTCTACTACCACGTCGTGGATAAAAATGAAGAATACAAATACAGGTAATTAATTCATTTATTACATAATTGTATTGTATTGTCCATTTAAATTGATTTTCATTAGCTTAAACAATAAAAAACGGCACGAGGTTTTGACATTTCATTTAGGGTTATTTATTTTTAGTCCAAAGGAAACATGCATAAAACTAAAATGTTTATGTATAATTAACATACGAGAGGAGGGAGGATGAAGCCTCTGGCCTGCCCAATATGCGTGTATGTTTCATGCCCGACACCGTTGAACCACATCAAGTCCTGCTGCGGGCTGTAGTTTGGGACAGGTGTGGGAATCGAGCTGTTTCTGTCTAGACGGCCAGCTCCAGCACAAGATGACGCTATCTCACCAAAATACACTACCTGATGGGGTCGAGTGTCCTCGGTGAAATAGTGTGTTACACACTATAATACAGTTTCATAATATCATTTTGAGCATTTGTCCACATGCGCGAATTGAAGACATCAGAGACAGATGCCGAGGAAAGAGCAGGGTCAAAGAATAAGCACTGGGCACATGTTGCGGACCAGTGGATCATCATGTTTTGTGGAAAAAAATATATGGGCTATATTATTTTTATTTATAATGCAGTGAGTAAACGAAATTACGCATTAGCATATATACTCTGTTTTTGCTTTGGACTAAAAACGGAAAAACATGATTTTGTTTTAAGAACTCAGTTTTATGGATTTGATATTTCTATACTTTTATTGAAACAAAAAAAACATTCAATGCTTTGATTTTTTTTATTTGGTCTAAAAGAATGAACAGACAGTTATGAGCCTGCATTTCACTATTTATCTTTTCAAAATGGGGATTAAAAGGTTAGGAATTTGTCATGTCAATTGAACACATGATGTATTGAAAAATAGATCTAAAACATGAATTAAAATGTAACAGTTTTTGTTAAACAGAAACGTTGAAATTCTATTCACAGGCTATTGAGAATTATCAAATGGGCAGATAATAACACATTTGTGTGTGTGTATATGTGTGTGTGTGTGTGTGTGTGCGCGTGCGTGCTACAGAGAGCTTCTTAATCAGATCTTTGAGAGAAATAACCTAACGCTTGAGGAAAAGGCAAGAGTAGAAGTTTTGCAGCATGAGCAGGCCATTGCATCCAGAACCCAGGCAAACCAGATAAGAAAGGCTCGAATTTCTGTGCTAGTTACAGAGTTTGAGAGAGTCACCATCATGATCAACTTATTCAGAGGTATCTTATAATATGAGTCAACTATGTAAAATTGTATTTAAGAGCGGTACATTCCTCTTTGCCTGTCTCATGAAATAGGTGATTTAGTAAGTGATAAAGAAATTTCAGTCTTATCTAAATTGTACAATATTTTAATAAAGTATATTCTGATTTATAGCCTATATTAATAGGCTATATTTTGACACTGACTTTTCATGTTATTTTTCAGGCATCCTTCCAACCTTTCAGGGCTTCCTGAAAAGGCTGCAACATGAGAAGCCTATGGTCCACATGTTGCATGTTGAAATGGTGGCCCTTGTGCGAGAGCTTCTCAGCAAGTTTCTAAAACCAGAGGCAATTCCACTGAGTGCCACAGAGCTCATTAATGTCAATGTGAACAGTACCGATTTGCAGCTTCCAAACAAAGGACTTTCTGTTGGACAGTTTTGTTATTCTTCCTTGAAAAGAGCTCGTCTGAATAAGAAAATATGGGTTGGCAACCTATACAAGTGCCTAAGGGATGGGTACATAAAATCAGCTGAGTTTTTACAAAAAAATCTACCTCTTAAAAACACTACCATTGCTTCACTCTCTGCTCTCACGCCAAGCCTTATTCAGTGTGACTCGGTTAGCAGAGCTTTTGTATCACTAGGTGAAGCATTACCTAATGTTGTTTCCCCAGACGAGATAGGCAAACTGGAGAGTGAAGTAAGAGCCTACCAGATAGATTTACACTTGGTACCCCTTGCTCAGAGCTACGTTGAAGAGGAGAGCAGGGTGGATGTAGACTGGTGGAGCCACGTCGCGTCTCTTAAAAATCAAGACAGAGGTATAAGGTATCCTATTCTGATGAATTTGGTTAAGGCTCTACTTTCTGTATTCACTGGCCCCCTGGTGGAGGGATCCTTCAACCTAATGGATGACATCATTGAGGCTGACAGGTTCTCTTTGAATGTGGAAACCTATGAGGGCCTTGCAGTTATTAAGTCGGCAATGAAAGCCAGGGAGTGGACTGCCTCTTCTATGATCATAGAACAGCCTCTTAGACGGTCCTGTCTGTCCTCTTACCACAAATACCAGTTGCACTTACAGACGAAAAAAAGTACAAAAGCATTAAAGCAAAAACAGGTGAGTGAGGCAGCTTTGCTGCAGTCAACAGAGATGACAAACAAACAAGTGGTTCAAAGGGCAAAAAAACCCTCTAAAGGCTGCAGCCCCTCTGGACCAGCCAGACAACTTTCCTCTGCACCAGCTGCCTCCTCCTCTGGACCAGCTGCCTCCTCCTCTGGACCATGCAGTTTTTTCCCTCTATTTAATTGTTCAGACAAAGTAGCCTCCTCATTAAACCCTTCGCCCAACATGTTAAAAAGAAAGCATACAGATAATTCACACCCTAAACAAAAGAAAAAGAAATGAATATTTCAAACAGTACTGTTAGCATTTGTGTTTTGTAATATTTTACCAAATCAGACAAAGTCTGTTGAAAGTTAACACAGGTGCTTTATGAAGACACACAGCACAAAGCTAATTTGCACTTTGATTTCATTTATTTGTGTTGAATGCTAAATGTTTAATAAGTAGAATTTAAAAGTTAAGGTTTATTATATATATAAGGTTGAATCTGGAAGTGTTCTTGTTGCCTGATCCAGTGTTTGTTTTAGTTTTTGTATGTCATATCTGATGACTAGTTTGGATGTTTAATCAGTTTACACATTTGTAAAATGTTAGTAATAACATCAATAATAATAAAAAAAAGAAAATAGTATATTCACTTACTGTGATGTGGTATGTTTTTTTGTTTTTTTTACATTATCATACAAATCTAAACTAGGGGTACTTGCAGAAAGGTCTTGGGAAGGTGAGGCTTTACATTTAAGTAACAATTCAATAGTCAGATGATGTATTTATTGCCAACAACTGATGTTTATGATAAACATCAGTTGTTGGCAATAAATAGATTTAAATTATATGTATGAGCGTATAAAGGCGATTATAAAAAACGCTTATCAGTGATCATTTTATGATTCATAGAAGTTCAGGCTCAGGAGTTTTTTCAACTTTAACCCATGCAGAGTATCTAAATGGAGGTGTGTACTCAGAAATGGCCAGATCGAGCAAAAATGCAGCAACAAGCCCTGCTGCTTATGTTGATTCCTTTGTTATTTCTGCTGCCCTATGCCTTTGCACTGATCAGTGAGATAACTTGCTGCTGTAAAGGTGTGGGTTGTGGCTGTTTGTTGCAGATTACTTAAGAGGGCCGATTGTGTATGGAGATACAGTGGCTGAGAGGAGCGAGCAAAGAGATTATCCCGTCAGAAAAAGATATGGTCAAATTAGCCCGAAGTTCAGATAGTGAAAATATGCCTAATTATGAACAACCCTAAGCATTCTCATCATTAAAATATCCTCCAACAGTGTGTCTTCAATCAGAGGCTCCTTAAGTTTCACTTTAATACAGACTGCTACAGGAGATCCCCATGGGAAACATAATGATCCAGAACTCCTTGAAGAATTACCTAGTATGAGGTAAAACAACACTTCATCTTTAAAATCAATTAGTCTTTTTTTACACTGCTGGTTTCTGCTTTGTGGTAAGCTGTATTGTGTTATTTCCTGTTGTCACTGGTGAGCTATTTGGTTATTCAGACTCTCTTTAAATGACCTATTTTTCTCTGTGTTGAGGTCTTTTTAAGTTATTTTAACACATTAGCAGGCTACAATCCTCATTTCCAGTTAGTGTACTTTACGTTTTGGGAACCCTTTGTGTTTCACACGGTGTGTCTTGATTTGGTAAATCTCGCTAGTTTAGTAAGCTTAGCTTCCTAGCGGCTATGGCTACTTCTCTCCCTTCTACTTCTCCTTCTTCCATCTCTGTTTCTCAGCCTAATTCTCTTCTCTCCTGTTCTCTGTGTCAGATGTTTAATTACTCATCCACCTTCTTTAGTGATAATGGTAAGTGTAATCAATGCAGCATTTTGGTAGCTTTGGAGGCAAGGGTTTACGAGCTTCGGGCTGTTGAGAATCCATTAGATAGCAGAGGCCCCTTTAGCCAGCACAGAGCCAACAAAGACAGAACCTAGCGGTGCTCCACCAGAACTCATGCAACTTGAATCTCAGTCCAACTGGGTGCTCATACACAGAAAGCATAGTTCTTGGACACAGTCCTAAGGTTGTCCACAAACCTGTGCACGTTTCTATCAGATTTTCTTCTCTCACCGACACACCCACTGAGAAGCAGACCCTGGTAACTGGCAGCTCCCTAGTCAGAAACGTGGCATTAGAGACACCATTGACCAGAGTCAAATATTTTACAGGGGCCAGAAAAGGCAACATCAAATACCATGTAATACAGTAAGATTGTAATTCACGCTGGCAGAAATGACAGCCAGTAACGGCAATCGGAGGTCACTAAAATTTGTCTTGTTTTGGTGTGTAAGTTTACTAAAACAATGGTGGACTCTGTAATCTTTTCTGGTCTCCTGCCCTATCAGATCAGTGACAATATGTTTAGCCCCATTCTGTCATTTCATCAATGGTTGTCTGAGTGGTTTCTGGCAAACAACTTGGGCTACATAGATAATTGGAAGACCTTTTGGGGAAAAGCTTGTCTGATCCAGAGAGATGGCATCCATCCAACTTTGGATGGAGCTGCTCTTCTTTCTAGGAATCTGGACAGATTTATTAGTCCTTCAAAAGACTGAGAATTCACGGTCCAGACCGAGAAGCAGAGTCGTAGTTTAACCCACCTCTCTGCAGCTTGCCCACGGCAAAATTCAAATAGATTAAATGTTAACCTAACAAAAGCAGTAATAAAAATCAAATTAAAATAAATACGACTTTGACTCAACAAAAAAAAAAAAATACAATAAGAAGTGGTGTATTGAACATAAGCTTCCACTCCGCAAAGACTATTAGTAAATGACTGTATATGTGATTATAAAATTGATTTGTTTTGCCTATTAGAAACCTGGCTACATGAGTCAACTACTTCCAGTTATTTAAATGTTCACATTCCTAGAAGTACTGGGCAAGGAGGAGGAGTTGCAACCATCTTTCATTCAGATTTACAAATTAATCCTAGACCAAGTAATAGCTATAGTTTTGAACATCTAATACTTAGTTCTCCAAGTATGTATCCAAGTTGCAAAACATTAAAACCACTTCTGTTTGTAGTTTTGAATCGTCCAACAGGCCCTTACTCTCAATTCTTAGATAAGATCTCAGATTTCTTATCTGGTTTAGTATTAAACACTGATAAGGCAATTAAAGCAGAGGATTTCATTATTCACGTGGACACTGAAAGTGATATCTTAGCTGGAACCTTTAATGTTATCTTAGATTCAAATTGCTTAACTCAAAAGGTGAAGGGACCCACACACTCAGTTCTGCACACTTGAACCTTGAACTGATATATGGCAATCAGTGTGATGAAGTGATAGTCCTCCCACATAACCCAGTCCTCTCTGATAGTTTTTTTAAATAACTTTTGAATTTACTTTACCTGACTTTCCCAAATCTGAAAAAATCATTACAGTAGAACTTTATCAGACAGTGCTGTAACAAGTTTTAAAGAATCTGTTCTATTCTTGCTTCCCTCAGTGTCTCAGAATAACACACTGGGCGGCAGTAATTCCATCACTAACCTTCAGAAATTGATTGTCTGTTTCACAGCATTACTTCTTCTATGGCAGAGTCATCAAATAACTTCTGTAGGTGACAGCGTGGGGAGTTGATGGATGGTAGTTGATGGTAGAGTAGAGGGTGAAGAGGAACAGTAGAAGAAATACCAAAATTGTACATTTAAGCCACATTTTCAGACTTGTAGAGTACAGCACACACAGACAAGCACACAACATACACACACCTCCCCCGTCCCGTCTATGAACTGAGAATAAAAATGAGAATCTGAATCAAAATATGTTGCATTTAAAAATTATGTCATATGTATGTCTTCAGATTATATAGCAATTGCACGTATTGGTGCATGTGTGAAGTACAAATATGCTGCAGTGTCCTTCCTGCATAATGCTGCACATTGGATGCGCTGGCACAAATTTGAAGATTCTTTTTTTATGTCAGGAACACTGCTGCATCAACGCCGTGTCACTTGCAGCTCTTGTATTTATTTTTATGACCTCAAATCAATATTTTCCATGGGAGATACTTTTTAAAGCATTTTTTATGCGCACCTTTTCGTCAGGCTTTACATATTTATGAGTGCTTAAACTTATGTTCTGGTGTAATTTAGTTTTATTAGTTTTAATTTGCTTTTATTCCAGTCTGGTTTTCGCTTCAAGAAGTAATCATATAATTGAAACTTTACATTAAATGATTTTATGTGTTTCATCTCTTGTGCTGCGGCATATTTATTTTGAATTTTTAAATTTTTACTTTTGTGTGGTTACTGTAGAATTAAAATTTATCAAAAAATAATTCAGTGCATGTTCAAAACAGAGACAAGGAACCAATTTCCAGTTCTCACTTTTATTTTAAACAGATTAACAAATTGCAGTTTACAGAGAAACATGCCCTATTTTCTCTGGGCCAGACAAAGAGATCTGACGAAGAATGGTTTCCGTGTCATAACTTTTATAAACGTCCAAAACCTCCCAGGATTAATCTGCTCCAATCAGAACGTTTTAAACAGTGTCTTAACAATGATTGGATGTCAAGAATTATGCAGTCATAAAAGGGACGTGTCCTTCTCCTGGATCCAAGTCAAAAGTTCATTCTGAGTTTTATGGTTTTATGATCCTTCCTAAGCAAAACTCCCAGCTTTATGGCCTCCATCCTTATCTATAAACATCCTGGTTTTATGGCCTTGGTTCCCACTCTACAGACATCCTGTTTTTACAGCCTGCAATAAAACTCTTTGTCTCAGAGATCCTCAAAGGTCACACATACTCCCCATTATCCAAGGCCCAATTAAAATACTGATAAAAACAGACTTTTACCTCTGACTTCTTACTAAAGATATTAGCCCCAAAAAAATAAGATACAACAACTCCCTCTTTCAATCTATTTTCAAATAGATTGATTACTCCTCTGTACTCTCCTTCAGGGTTAGTGTTTAAAACCTAAGATCTAAAACCTGTAAAGCATTTTGAGACTGCAAAAAAATCAAACCCAAGAAATTTCATCAGTTTAAAACATGAAGTCTTTCATATGATACCACAACAAGACTTCCAGATTAAAATTCAAAACACAACCTGTTAAAATACCTTTTTAACCTTAACTCCCATTACTCAAAAAAATGTAAATCTGTTAATTATAAATTCACCCTCTTTTGGCATTATGCAAAAAATTTATTTTAACAATTCCCAAAAACTAAATTCAAAACCCAAAAATGTATAAGTAGGTATATGAATATCTTAAATGTGAAGAGATAATTCAATCTGACTTGATACATGTTAATACTGTGGAAGAAGCTTAGAAAACCCATGCTTACTATGTTATATTCTGAAATAAATCAAACTTAAAGTGTTAAGAAACCTGTGAAATAGAAGGTATTAAGAACCCTTTAAAAATGTAATCCTCGAGTCTATTTAGTCTTTCCTTTCCCTAATTCTGCTCAGCCATTCTATCTTTCTATCTAGTAGACCCTCTTTTTTATTAATGCAAACCTTAATACAACCTTAAAAACAACTGGAAATTAAGAAATCCTGAAAATTAACTGATTAAAAATTCTTTAAGAAACCCTCTTAGGCAGCGTTAACAATCTGCACTTGTGAATAAAAAATAGTTAAACAACCTGTAAAATGCAAAAAATTATTAAAAAGTCTATTCAGTCTTTTATATATTTTTATCTTCTGTTCTTCTTTCTTCACTCTCGTGGTTAACCCCCCAATGGTGGCACCTGGCAGCTGCGAGAGCGATGTACAGAGCTGATCAGTGAGCGAGAGCGATGTACAGAGCTGATCAGTGTTCCAGTTTTACTCCCATATATGCAGATAACCACTCTCCCACCGATGTGGAGTGGTCAAAACCTGCTGTGAAGCTGATTGATGAGTTGTGATCCTCTTCTGTATATCCCTCTTTGAGATGGCAATTTCAATTGCCAATCTCCCTCATTGGCACATAGATCACACTGGATGATTAATATCAACACCCAAACAAATCTTCTGGGTGAGTTAGGCCCCGCCTCCTGTGGCTTCAGCTTCCGTTTCACCTTGGTCAAAACCTTCTTGACCCTCTTTAGGTAGATTCCTGCTGATCCTCGACCAGGTTTGTCGTTGCCGTGGAGCTGCACTTCGTGTGTGTTCCCAGCTGTCATCTGGAACTGGCTGAACCACTTGGACTCCTCACGCCTTCGTCCCAAAGGGTCGTGGAGCTGTACCTTGGACCCCTTCAGCAGCTGTAGTCAGCTGTGACCAGAGGAGACTGTGTGCTCCTCACGTGCTGCTGAATCCTGGGGGCATAAGCTTGTAAACATCTAAAAAAATTAGTTTTTGATCCGGTCTTGTGATGGTAAATGGACTGAACTTATATAGTGCTTTTCTAGTCTTACTGACCACTCAAAGCGCTTTACATTGAAGCCGCATTCACCCAATCACACTCGCATTCATACACTGACACCCAACATGGCTCGGTAGGACAATGTAGAATTTGGGGGTTAAGTGCCTTGCCCAGGGGCACATCGACATGTGACTGGAGGAAGCTGGAATCGAACCTATGACCCTCCGATTGCAAGCCAACTACTCTACCACTGAGCCACAGTCCCCCTCACTCTTCATTCATCACTCTTGATGATCATCAAAACAATTTAGAGGGCCTTTCGACAATAAGCCCCGACTGTTATGTCATGTTAGCCAATTTTGATCTTAGATTAAGATGCAGATGTACAAGCGAATACCAAAAGAAATCCGCAACCCTGACCGAAGTCATCATGTATGTAATCAATCATCCCCTATCCGCTTAACCCAGACAGATCTAAAAAAAAAATTTTCCCATCACAGTACTGACAGTAGGTAAAAAATTGTCCTCAAACCTGGCCTCATTAAATTTAATTCGAACTCCAATTTATTAAAAATTGGTCAACCTACTTATAATTTTACAGAATCACGTTAAATCCCAAATATGTTCAAAGCCTGCAACCATACATTATCAATTTGCTAAAAATTAAGTCCTAAATTGTGTATTGCCCTGAACCAATCTGCTAAACAGACTTGGTTTGCCTGTCATAGTCATCCCCTTTATATAAGTCACATTTATTTTTGATTAAAAGATTTTGCTTTATATCCGGTGGGTCATTAAGTTAAAAAGAGTCATAATCTGAAACAAACATTAGCCTAGAATGTTGGTAACTGTATTAAATCTTTGCTATATCATATTCCCCTATTAATAATACTTTGACATTGTACTATAATGTTTGTTTTTTCTCTTTTCTGAGTCCTGAGTACCCCTGCAGAATGTGTCGTCCAATTAGAGATTAGTTTCTGCCAGTTACCTCAGCCTTCCTTCTTATGTAGCATCCATGTTGATAGAAACAGTATATACCAACATGACCAAGTATGTCATTTTAATAACATAACAATACAAATGCACCATCTAAAATGCAAAAAATAAACTATTATCTAACATTGAAATATAAGGTAAAAGTTAGTTCCCGATTCCTTGTTCTTTCATTGGACATCCACTCCTTTTCAATCTAATCCAACTGTATTGTGCTGAGAAATTATTTCACCCATCTAATTAAACAATAATCCCAAGGGAAAGAGCAAATCCATCTTATTTTGGTGCAACACCGTTGTTATTCCTGAAAACTAAACAAAAGCACCTCCCTCATTGATGGATTTAAAAGCAAGAGCAGGCTCAAGA
This sequence comes from Apricaphanius iberus, assembly GCA_028564705.1. Lineage (NCBI taxonomy): Eukaryota > Metazoa > Chordata > Actinopteri > Cyprinodontiformes > Aphaniidae > Apricaphanius > Apricaphanius iberus. Next base: position 95,925 of record JAPXFQ010002537.1, on the reverse strand, counting down.
GTTTACTTTTTGTCTACAGTTCAACTGATTACTATCCATTTGCTTGTTCACCTAAATTGATTCTTTTATTTACCTATTTTATTTATCAAGTTTAAGACACTTATGTCTGTTTTACTATGCCTCTTTTGAAATGTTATCAATTATTCTATTATCCATTTCAACTTTTTAATTATCTTAAACCGTTAAGCACTTTGATTCATTCTTTCTGTTAGAAATCAAATAAAATTCTGACTTACTTTTGATTTAGCTGTTCCATTACAATATATCCTATCTTAAATTTAGTACATCCCTGTGGATGAAACGTAAAAATAAGGAAAAAAAAATTTTCTCTCTCACCAGCCAGCAACCCCATGCTATAGGCCCAGTTTTTCCTTCCACCCAACTTTCCAAATTTTGTTCCCGGTAAATGGTGGTATTTTACCTGGAGATAATTCTGGGGAAGGCACGGGGTTATCAAAGTTCGAGGAACCTCGGCCACCTTCGATCAGAAAAACAGAAACTCTTGTGGTTAGTTCAGCAACATTGACATTGAATCAGCAGTCTTTGATCGTCACTTCTTCAGCAGAAATTGTCCATTTTACACCAGCCAAGTGGATTCACACATATTGTCCTTGAGAGTTCAGTTCAGCATGAGGAAATGTGCTCCTTTTGAGGGTGTCCCCTGCTTCACCCCTGAAAATATTCAGTCACTGGTGCCCCCCGGTTTGGGAGCAGAGCACAAGACAGAAGAACTTCTGCGCTGGTTGTATAGATTTTTCTTTCTTTGGCAGTTATGGCGGGCGCCTGGCACTATCCGTCATCAGCCCACGCACCCCCACCCATCTTATCTCCCCAGGAACATAAATTACATCTCAAGAATGTTATCTGAGGGGTCTCTGTTGCGGGATGGGAAAAAGAGAAAAAATATATAATTAGAGGAAGAAAAAGACAGACAGAGAGTCGATCCTCTCAGCCTATTCAAATCAAGTTTTATTTAAACTTTTTATTTTCATATTCATTAGTCTCCTTCCTCGAATGCTGAATTTAAATATCTTTCACACTCAGACTGCCTATGTGGGCTCTATTTTAATTTTATTTTAATCAGTTATACTAGTAATAATTTCTTCAGTATTAGTTCTGGTAAAAATATAATAATTAATAGGTTTGCTCTCTCCAACAGGAATGATAATTAATCCTTATACGTCTAATTAAACTGTTGTTCTAATTCTTCCCCTGCTTATTTTAATTAATGCTTCCTTCATTTTTTCATCCAACTTATATTCTATACTTTATCAATGCAATGCCTTTCTCTATAATTTCAATTTGATAAATGTCTCTTTCATCTCATGTGTAAATTAAATATTTATAAAGATTGACCATCGCAATATTTTATCAACACACTTAGTTGTTTTTTAGTGATTTAACCATTTTATATTTATTTCAATTCATCACCCCCATAACTTCCGTCCTGGGCAATACATTTCAGTCTCAACAGTCTCTCAACTCCTTGAGGTGAGTAAAATATCTGAAAATTAATCAGTAAGATCAGTAGGCTCTATGTTGATGTCCTACAAAATGGTGTCTGAGAGCAAACATAACAATTCATAACATAATATCTGTTCCTCAGGTATAAACTGCATCGATACCATTCACTAATTCTTTTCTTCAAAGTTCAGTGGTCTGTTCACAAAGTAAATAGACAAATAAAATAAAATTAAAAAAGGCTGGATTTTTCTGTTAGATATTGCTAAAGCACCACCAAAACATTGCAATAACAAAAATAAAGGCAATAACCATCTGCAAAGGTTCTATCCCCTTTTTTCTGTCCCTCTTATAAACAGTCTCTATGGAAAAGTGGCTCTCCTGGTTTCGCTTCACTGAGGTCGAGACGAATAGCTCATATTGAACTAAACCCCTTTGAAATTCAGACTTCACACCACTTTTCCCAGACTCTGTCCCTTTAATCAATTAATAATTTCTGCTAATATAAGCATGCTACCTACAGTGAGATAAAGATGTCCAACTAGGTTCCCTTCCAATTATAACTGTTGTTGGTGTTGTCAAGGTTACCTGTGAAGCTCCTCCCATCTGAGCAATTACCAATAACGATCCAGTCTCCAAACTCCCCATCACTTAAGTGTACTGGATCTCTATCAAGCTGGCTCAGACAAAAAATATCAAAATTAAAAACATCAAATGTTTAAAACAAAATCAGAGAATAGTACTGACTGATAAACACAACATAGTTTACAAAAATAGTCTTCAGTTTGCTATACTTCAAATTCTATCCATATTTCTAAAGAAAAATCCAAGATTTAAATCACTGACAAAACAGCTTCCCTATAAATATTTCTGTGGGACTTTAAGACCGTAGTGCAAAACATGCACGTCTCATTCCCTGATCAAATTGATGTGAAAGTAACCAGGTGGTTGCTTATTGTTAGAAATTGCCAAACCTAAAGTACTTGTTTTTCAACACAATCCAATCTAAATTCAAAGTAACTTTTGCTTATATGATTCCTCTTTAAACAAACACAAAAAGCCAACTGGGCAAGATATTCTGGTTGTAAATAACGAAACAGTTCATACTTCAAGAACATTTGTCAGATTCTGTGAATTGAATCAAACATAGTCAAACTGATTTGTGCAACTAAAACTCCTCTTAAATTTTTGTAGGATACATAGTAGTCTAATTCCCCTTAGCAGTAGAACAAAAAAACAAACAAAAAAATTCAATACAGGAGGTTCAAGAGATAAGATTTCTCTAAACACAAACTAGTAGCATTAAAACAAAACAACAAAAATCATCATTTTAATTTCAATCCCAATTATCCTCTCCGGCTTCTTTTTGTTGCTCCAATGATAAACACCAAATTGAATTAAAGCTTCTAAACAAATGTCAAATAAATTACCACTGAATCATGTTTTCTTTAATCCAGCTTCACAAATTAACATTTTCTAAAGTTCTCATTAATAAGCAGACCGCAGTTCAGAAACCTGGGTCAGAATCCAAGTTGAACCAAATATATAAAGGTTGAGAGAAAGAGAAAAAAATAAAAATAAGAAAAAATAAAATCAAAACAATCTAAATAAATTGTCAGTTACAGAGTCTCCACTAATCAAATGGTATATTATGCCATTATTCTATGATCAGAACTGTTCCAAAATGTTTTAGGACATGTAAATTAACTCTCAGCATCAAGTAGACTAGCTAACAATTAATGAATAACATCTGAAAAATTAATCTTAAACTTTAAAACTAAAACCAATTCTTATTTGTCAAAACAAAATGTGCATTCAAATATATGGTAAAAATTATTTCAATGTAGCTGGTCCAATCACATTTTGCTTCTACACGATCAAAATAAAGGAATTAGAATTTACTTCTTACTTCTAAATTAAACCATCATTTCGATCACCGCCGATATTCATTTACTTTCAATCCTTAGACCAATTCCAAATTTATCCCCAGCCCGTTTAAAAACAAACTGATGCCTTAAAGATGATTCTGTGTTTTAATGTTTTCTTTTTTTCAATCTCAAACATTCAAATCCCACTAGTTTAGAAAATATACTATGATAAGTATTGTTTTGCATGGTAAAAACATTCAATTTGTAACGGAATTGAAATGTACTGGGTTACTCCTTGAGCCCCAGTTGAAATTTGATAAATCCAATAAGCATTTAGTGTCCACAAAATCCTAAAGAATGTTCAATTGTGTAAATAATTTTAACACCAGTCTCCTTTAGGTCATTTATTCAGAGACTAAGCTATATTTCTAAAGTCTATAGAGCCATCAGAAATAAGCCAAACATAATTTTAGCATAAATGATACTTATTTAAATCACAGAAAGAATTCATTCTCTGTACCATTCAACACGGTGCTTATTAAAATAATTTAGACCAGTTTGTTGCTTTCCAATTAACACCGTTTGCTTTTCGTTCTATTCTTATAATTACTGCTTATAGCTTTATCTTTATTTAGGCCAACTTAATCAAATCCTGCTTAGATCAATCAAAAAGCAACAAATCCACCTAATTAAAGATTCAAAAAATGCAACTTTTATTTTGAGTATATACTCCCCTCTTTTTAATTTTAAAGATGAAATCAAAAATTAAAACTTCACCAAGTCAGAATCGACTCATGAGTAACTGTTCTTAGTCATTCGCGTTAAATTGTAACATGCATCATTATCCCAATAAATGTATATGCTCTCCTCATGCGATAAATTGAGCCTTCTCTGGCAAAACCAGTTAACTAAATTCAGCATGTACTTCTTAATCTTTAATCTCCGTATTGTAACAGTTCAGTTAAATGTGAAACACCTTAAATCGCCCTTCGTAGAAAATGCGCTAAAACATTGCCTAAGGGAGTCCAAATGAGTAGCAAACTAAATTTATCGGAACAGTTCTCCTGAGGCCGTTTTACATCCTAATTAACCAGAAAAATTTAACAAAATCCAAATTCGTTTAAGTCTTAACAAGGCAATCATCTGCAGGAGTCTGTAATCACTTTCTATCCAAAATCAACTTCTAGCTTACAACACACAGAACATACAGCACAAAAGCAAAAACGCTAGCATAGCACAGCAGCCTACAGCAACGTGCTACCGTAAACTCTCTTTGTGCAACAAAACCTAAAACAGTACAAAACGTACGGCGAAAACACTCAAGAAAATCGCAACACACACTTTAGAAAATTACTTACCGCAATACCAGGACTTAATCCGCACAATTTATACCACTTTACCAAACTTTAATTCGGCACGAACAAAACAATCTCCTGTCCGTCCAACACGGACTGAAACATATGTTTCCAAAACAGCCGTCCCGCACAGAAAACACCGAATCTACAACGTCCGTTACAGCCCAAAACCATTAACAAAAAACACAACATTATAAGCGGTGACTTTTAGACCTTATTAATTATTTTATCGCGGAGGTTTACACCAATCTGTTACAATTTTCGTAGTCTGCTTTGAGAAATTTCCCGGCGCCGGCCTCCAGAAAACCACTCAAAAGACTCGAACAGATGGCAGAAAACCGCCTATTACCACTAATTTATTTATCAAAACATATAGTCAAAGCTGTTGTATGTTAGCCGTGCTATTAAGCAGAAAATCACACAGAAGTAGCTCCGCCATCACACCACCTAGCTTGGGCGTTCGCTCTGATGGCCTGTTGTAAATGTTCACAACTAATTCTTATAGATTTTTAATTTCAGTTATCCATCATATTTAGTTATATATTTATTTATCTATTTTAATTTATTTATTATACTCGAGTTCATTATTTATACTATAACATTTTAACACAAACGCAACATCTCCAGCACGTCTCGCAAAGCGCCTGCGTAAAAAACCATCTCACACACATACGCACATGCGCATCACACACCAGCTCGTCACCGCAAAACATCAAATACAGTACTTTTACAATATTATTAAAAAGTAACACCAACAACACTAACCTCAATCGGACACACCAAAAGTCGGACCATTTCACAATCCAATTCGCGTTGCTCAAGCGCACGTTTGGAGAGACGTCGGCTTCAACAAGGTAATCCGTCCAGATTAACAGAGGGCAACACAGGCTCTACTGCAATCTATTTTCGTTTGCCAGCCTTGAAGAATCTTACGAAAGCGTCCTTTCGAAATTGAGATGCCAATTCTCAAGCCCCGATCCGCACTTTGGCTCCGATTTTGAGTCGTTGAAGGGACCGCTCCATCCGGTCCATCTGCTCCATTGTCCCCCTGGGCGCGCAGAGTAACAAACTCCATCTCCCAGCAGGCACCGGTGTTTCTCTGCGGAGCGCAAAGCAGGTCGCAGTCATGCTCAGAACAGAGACACAGACAACGGAGCAGCTTCAACCACGGGCCCGCAACAGTTAATCTGCTCAAAACAAAAAAACATATTTAACTTGCATGACAACATTACCCAATGTTAGATTAACCAATCAACAGAATTAAAAACTACGCAACTCTGCGCAAATTGTCAATAGAGCAAATACATGTCCGTTAATTAACTTAAAAAATAACTGGATCTTGGTCCAAAACTCTGCACACGTTCGAGGTCACCATTTGTAGAATTAAAATTTATCAAAAAATAATTCAGTGCATGTTCAAAACAGAGACAAGGAACCAATTTCCAGTTCTCACTTTTATTTTAAACAGATTAACAAATTGCAGTTTACAGAGAAACATGCCCTATTTTCTCTGGGCCAGACAAAGAGATCTGACGAAGAATGGTTTCCGTGTCATAACTTTTATAAACGTCCAAAACCTCCCAGGATTAATCTGCTCCAATCAGAACGTTTTAAACAGTGTCTTAACAATGATTGGATGTCAAGAATTATGCAGTCATAAAAGGGACGTGTCCTTCTCCTGGATCCAAGTCAAAAGTTCATTCTGAGTTTTATGGTTTTATGATCCTTCCTAAGCAAAACTCCCAGCTTTATGGCCTCCATCCTTATCTATAAACATCCTGGTTTTATGGCCTTGGTTCCCACTCTACAGACATCCTGTTTTTACAGCCTGCAATAAAACTCTTTGTCTCAGAGATCCTCAAAGGTCACACATACTCCCCATTATCCAAGGCCCAAATAAAATACTGATAAAAACAGACTTTTACCTCTGACTTCTTACTAAAGATATTAGCCCCAAAAAAATAAGATACAACATTACACATTTTTTTTAACTGTATTTTTGTCTTTTGATGTGAAGCCTTTTGCTGAGTAAAGCTCTATATAGGTCAACATTGATTGATTAAAATAAAACGGTCTTCTGTGCCTCTGCATGCCTGCAGCTGTCTCTGTGGAACTGCTTTCTCCGCCTCTCGATTGCCAATATGAGCCGTCTTAAGTCGATGCAGAATATTCACTAGACAGTTTGCCTTAACCGTTTATCGCAGGAAGTGAGTGTGTAGGAGGCAGGATATGATGTAAAAACAGCTGAGCACATTTCTATGAAGAGTCTAAATTTATAAAGCGGAAATTGTGTACTTCAAGTTTGATGGATCAGAAACTTACTAGCCATAAGTAAAAAAAAGTTGCTGAGCTTAAGTATGGTTTTAGTAAGGATTCTACACAAAGTTTTAGCTTATGAGACCCCTGGGCCCTCGTTTATCAAATGTTCGTAGAAAATGTCCTATATCCTATCCTAAAAAGTTATTTTAATATTTTATTTTTTATTGGACGGTCATTTATTTTAATACATTATGTTTTGTCACATGCAGCATGCTGAGTTTAAAGAAAGTAAGGCTTTGCTTAAAATGAAGCCTGCAGGCTTGTTTCAGGAGTTATAGCACTGTGCAGAGGGGCTGTGAGCATTCCACAAGATGAACAGAGATCATTGTATGTAGAGGGTGCGTCTAACTGTGACAGTGGATGATTAGGGATTAATTAAAAACATTTATAAACAATGTTTACCGTGTAGCAGATAAGTAGTGTCCTCCTTTGATAACTTTTGCAAGGTAATAAAATCCTCATCTCAAATGGTCTGCTTTTTATCACAATTTTGTGAGGAGAAGACCTCCCATTATGTTAATGGGAGGTTAATGGGAGAAGAACAAATGAAACTGTGAATTTTTATGAACACATAATGTATGGTAATGTTGATGATTAGTTGAATGTGAGACAAAGTTAACACCCAGATATTGTAAACATGTTGGAACCTATAAAAATGTAGTGTTCAAAGAAGGACAACGCAGAGCTGATCCAGGGTGAGTTATCACTCTGTAAACTGAATATTTGATCTGTTTTAATAAACTTAAAGAACTGGATTCCCCTTATCTCTGATAAACTTACATGCATGGAACGATAGAACTGGGTTTTAAGTAAGGTGTTTAGTTCCAAGAATCCTACGAATGAAATCTAGAATGTTTGTACGAAAAGTCAAATTCATGAAATGTGCGGTGACCACTCATACTCGCGCTCCTCCCCAGTCATCTGTTGATAAATCCCACTTGTGCGTACCCAGGTCCTCGTGCCCATTCACAGTACACACATCATCATCCGTCACATGCATTGAGTCCTCACACTCTTCCTTAAAATATTGGTCAAGAGAGCGAAAAAAGGAATTTCTGTGACACAGAGATCGAGTTGAAACATAGGAGGGGCGATAAAAAAGTATTCATGATGTACAGGCCTAAACAAATGTCAGTTAATACAAATTCATTTCCCCACAGAGTTTTTGCAATGCGAGGTTTCTCTGCTTAATTCTCCCAGCACGTAGGCCTTATATTTCTGCATCAGAGCAGACATAAAAATGTGGCAAATAATTTGATTTTTGAAAATATTAACTTCTGTGGAAATTATCAATGTCTTTGAACACATTAGAAAATGTAATAATGAACATTTCTCTTTGATTCTATCAGCTCAGGGGAAACTAATAAAAAAGATGACTGCCTGGGACAAAGGTGACAGGCAGTAAATGCAGTCGGGACAGGGGAGATGTTCCTGTTGAAAATTAAGGGAAAAATGGTTTGATATCAAACTGAATATAACAAACCGTCTCTCAGCACACAGCTGGACCAGATCTAATACAAAGGGTACTCCGATCATCATATTTGACACTCGTGTGACGATGTGTAATTGGAGACACGGCTTGTGCTGCCATCAGTACGCAAGGAAAAAAGGACAATCTGCTTCACTGATGAACAGGACCATTTAGTTGTAACCGTGCAGTTTGCAAATCTTTGAATTAAAGGTGTAACAGCATCCCATTAAGCTGATTCGCTTGGTGTAATACAGTAGATCTCAAAGTTTTTTCAGTTGGTGCCACCTGCGGCCGCAGAGCACAGGTTGCTAGTGACAGGATCACCATGCATGATCACCCGCAACATCAAATTATGTAGTTCTTGGCAAATTTCAAACATTTCATGAAAGTTTATTGCCAATCCGTGCATAACTTTTTGAGTTATTGCTAAAAGACAGACAGACACAAACATGAGCTCATGGGTGGAGGCGATAAACTGCAGAGAGAAAAATTCTGTCAAAGTGAAACTTTTTCAGTGTTGCAGTTCCTCCGTTCTAACAGTAGATGCTGTGCGTACGAACAATCAGAACTGTACTTATATTTAGGAAAATTTCTACACACAAGTAAAAATTTATAAATACCACACAATGCGTAGAATTGTTCCCACACATTACACACGAATCTCTGCTTAAGTAAGCTTGATAAATAAGGGACCTGGGGTCTCATTTATAAACGTTGCGTACACACAAAACGGGACCTGAAACTGGCGTACGCCACTTTCAAAGCAAAACTTGTGATTTATAAAAAACAGACTTGACGGGAAAATGTGCGCACCTGTACGCCAACTCTGACCCGTGCGTACGGACATTTTGGAGACGAGGGAATCAATAACGCAGTTGGTGAGGTGGTGAACTGCAGCCAGACTGCATATTACTCCTCTCACACATATCATTTCACCTCACACCAAACTATTTTACTTAATTATGGATTCATGTTATTATAAACATCTAAACCAGCAATTATATCTATATTTTAGCTTTGCAGTGAGCTATAACTCTTTTAAAAACATTTTTTCAATATTAAAATAGATACATACATTTTTTCTCAAAACCTTAAACTCAGACTGTGTGCCAATTAATAAATTGAATCATCTGCCGTCCCTGAGCGCAATAATGCCTGCAGTCTTGGATGGGATCATTAAAATGAGCAGGCAATACATCACGTTTCCATATAGGCATACTGTGGGGGAGCAGGCCGAAATTAAGACGCAATTTGCAGCAATGTCCGGTTTCCCAAACATAATCGGCGCAATTGACTGCACCCATGTTACTATAAGGGCCCCGTCCGGGGAAATTCCCCTGCCTCCTGGCGTACCACCTCCCCAGCATGAGAACCCGACCCACAGCCGCCTCCTCCTCGACAGGAAGGTACCTGGAATTTAAGGTACCAAAGGCTGTCACTAGAAGCCGGGCAACCTCATCTTCCTCAGCCTCCTAATCCTCGCCATCTAAGAGGCTATAAAAGGTCAATGCAAAGAAGGACATGAATATTGATGCATATGAAGAAGAGGGAAATATGGCAACAACAAAAGAAAAACAAGAAGAGAAACTTTACGGAAACGTTGATTGAAGTGCTAGTTGGTGAAGTGGAGGCTAGAAGAGACATTTTATTTGGTGGACACAGCAGCGGTGTCACAAATAAAAGGAAGAACTGTGAGTAGCAGCATGTGGCGTCTGCAGTGCAGACTGTCAGTACAACTGACAGCACGGTACCCGAGATAAAAAAAAAGTGGTCGGACCTCAAAGTCGAGAAAAAAAAAACTTGCCTCCCACCGCCAGAGTGGGTCTGCTACTGGAGGGGGTCCGTGTACACCTGAGCTGACACCACATTGGAGCATATTTTAAGGAGACAAACTAACATGCCGTGTCTTATAGCCAGATTTGGGCGTGTTCAGGGCGGGATATGAGTCCAATTCACGTGCGCAAACTTCTAAGAAGTCTGTGATTTATAAAGGGAAATTGCTTACAACTCTGCGTAGGCATGGTTTTATAAATCAGAAATCTTTTTGGCGTACGCAAACTTTTTGTTTTGGTCGTCCGTACACTTTTAGTAGGGATTCTACGCAATGTTTTATAAATGAGACCCCTGGTCTTGTTAGACCTCAGTGCTGCTTTTGACACAGTCAATCATAATATTCTCTCAGAAAGGCTCAAACATGTATGGATCAAGGGAGCAGCACAAAATTTACCCCACGTATATTTTACACATATATTAAAATTAATTCAATTAAATTCACTTTTATTTATATAGCGCCAGTTCACAACAAATGTCATCTCAAGGCACTTTACAACAAAAGTAATCTCAATACAATTACACAAACATTCCAATCAGTTAAGTTTTCTATGTAAGGAATCCCAGCAGATTGCGTTGAGTCATCGGTGTGAGGTTGTGCCCGGATCATGCAGACTCCAACCACAGCAATTCCTCAGCAAACCCTCATACTGAGCAAGCATGTAGCGACAGTGGAGAGGAAAAACTCCCCTTTAACAGGAAGAAACCTCCAACAGAACCTGGCTCAGTACAAGCGGTCATCTGCCACCGTTTGGGGTGGCAGATGACCGTCTGGGGGTCTGAGAAGACAGAGAAGAGACAGCATGGAGGATGCTCAGTGACTTTGAGCATCATATGGACCAACGCTCCCCATCCAGCAGGGGGCGCTATAGTTGAGCAGGGTACCAGACCGGGTAGAGCTTCTATGTGGAGAAAAACACAGAGAAAACTGGGATTACAATTGCATTAACATTAGGAAAAATATATCTGGAGAGTGGTAGGAAAGAAAAGTAGAAGGTGTTTTAGGGTCAGTTGAGTCTGAAAAAGGATACATTTTTTCCCTAATTCTTAAGTCTATTAGCAATGTACAGTGTGAGGGAGTTGAGGAGGGGCTGCCTGGAAATCCAGGAGGAAAGAAGGAGGTAAGTGGGTAAGTATTGTAGTGCTTATGCATCTCTCCTTGCTCATAGGACTGCACTCTCTCCAGAATCTATGTATTAGAGAGATAATATTATTGGTAAGTGATATAACTGAGTAGATAAAAGCCCGCTCTTCCGAAGACTCTGGCAATATCTTTGTCCATCACTTTCTAGCCTTAAAACCTGGTGTAAACCTTTTTCTGTCCTGATTCATGATTCAACCTTTGTTCAATTCTCTAATCATTTTATTTTGGTAAATTAATACATTACTTTTAGAAATCGGAGAGGGATTATAAGGTCTAGTGTCTATATAAGTAACTATAAGCTTTATCAAAAAGGAAGGTTTTAAGCCTAGTCTTAAAAACAGAGTATCTGCCTCACAAACTAAAACTGGGAGCTGATTCAACAGGAGAGGAGCCTGATAACTAAAAGATCTGCCTCCTATTCTACTTTTAGAAATCCTAGGAACTACCAGTAGACCTGCATTCTGAGAACAAAGTGCTCTGTTAGGAACATATGGAACAATCAGATCTCTAATGTACGATGGAGCTGATTATTAAGGGCTTTATAAGTGAGGAGGAGGATCTTAAACTCTATTCTGGATTTAACAGGGAGCCAATAGAGAGAAGCCAAAAAAGGAGAAATGTGATCTCTCTTTTTAATATTCATCATAACTCTTGCTGCAGCATTTTGGATCAACTGAAGGCTTTTAATTGCATTTTGTGGACTTCCTGATAATAAGGATAGCATATCAGCATATACAGCATTTTGTACTGTAAAGAACATGGGGGCACAAAAATTATCTTGCAGGGGATAGGACAAAAACTCAGAAGGGGAACCAAGGCCCTGCTTTATGAACACTTGCATTAATTAGTTTGATAAAAAATAACTCTGAATTATTTTGCCAAAATTGCAAACATGACTTCCTTTCCTGGAGCTGATTTTTAAGGGCTTTATACGTAAGGAGGATCTTAAACTGTATCGAGAGAGAGAGAAAGAGAGAGAAAGAGAGAGATAGATAGATAGATAGATAGATAGATAGATAGACAGACAGACAGACAGACAGACAGACAGACAGACAGACACACAGACAGACAGACAGACAGACAGACAGAATGGAAATAAAAACAAATTTGAAAGAATATTTTACCCTGCACGATAAACACAATATTAACCTTCTATATTATGGGATGTGACAAAAGTAGTTATGCGGGGGGAAATTATCTCAATATCTTCAAGAATTAAAAAACACAGAATCAGGGAACAGCAAAAAATAGAGTCAGAAATGGAGGCCCTACAAAAAGAACACAAAAGGAAATGATAAAAAGTACTTAAATTATTGCAAGAATCAAGGCAAAAATTTGATGACTTACTTATTTAAAAGGGTGAAGGAGCACTTCAATTTATACCAAAAAATACAATGAAATGGAAAACTTAGCAAGTCGACCACTTGCATTCCAATTAAAAAAGGCAAAATGAAGTCAATTGTAACAAAGATGAAACACCCAATAATTGGTCTTTTGAAAACGCAACCACAGGATATAGGCGAGGCATTCTTCTCCTACCAACAGCTTTTTTATTCTGGAAAGGGGGACTAGGTAGGCAGACAGTCTGAGTCCAGTATTTTTTACTTTGAGTATTGAGCCATTTGCAGAGGCAGTAAGAAAGAATATTCAGATTCATGGTATAAAAGATGTGCATGGTATTAAGCACAAAATAGCATTGTTTGCAGATGTGCTGTTGTATTTGGAAGATCCACTGCTATCCGTCCCTGTATTACTTAAATACCTTCAACAATATGGTGCCATTTCAGGATTTAAAATTAATGAAAGCAAATGGGAAGCTATAATAATCCCTAGAACGTGGCCAAGCAAACTTAATGCAACCACAGCATTCAGACAAAGTGGTCAAGGCTTCAGGTACCTGGGTGTTATCATTACCCCTACTCCAACTCAGCTTTTTAAGTCAGACTACAATAAACTGATTATGCAAGTAAAAAATGATCTACTGAGATGGGAAGTTCTGCCATTATCCTTGTTCGGCAGAATTGAGACACTTGAAATGAATATTTTAACGAGACTTTTATATCCGTTTCAACCCCTCCCCATTTGTTTTTCAAAAACTACATTCACCCAATTAGAGAAATTGTGCTCCAACTTTATTTGGCAAAATAAAAGGTCAAGAATTAGACCAAAATGATTGTGCATTGGAGCAGTATTTTATCAACCTACAGGAAAAACACAGATGAAAAACCATGTATCACTCATTTACAAGAAGCTGATGGGTGACATGGGGAAGGATACATTAGATATTAAAAACAAATGGGAGATGGATCTAAATGTGGTTATTGAAAATACAAGGGTATCAATTGTAATATATGGAAAGAATTTGAAAACAAAAATGAGATATTTCAGAACACCACTAATTTTTCTAACTTTTATGAAAATATTACCCCATTATGCTGGAGAAATTGGGGATCAATGGCTGACAATACACACATTTTTTGGGACTGTTCAGTCCAGCGTAAGTATTGGCAAAATATAACAGAAATAGAGAAGATAATATCTACAGATGTGGACAAAATTGTTGGTACCCTTCATTAAATAAAAGAAAAACTCATAATGGTCACAGTAATAACTTTAATCTGAGAAAAGTAATAATAAATAAAAATTATATAAATGTTGACCAAAGAAAGTCAGACATTGCTTTTCATCCATGCTTCAACAGAATTATTTAAAAAATAAATGCTTGAAACAGGCCTGGACAAAAATGATGGTACACCTAGAAAAGAATGAAAATAATATGACCAAAGGAACATGTTAATCCAAGGTATGTGCACTAATCAGCATCCTAGGTGTCTACAATCCTGTAATCACTCAGTGGGCCTATATATAGGACTCCAGGTAGTCACTGTGTTGTTTGGTGACGTAGTGTGTACCACACTCAATATAAACCAGAGGAAGCAAAGGAAAGAGTTGTCTCAGGAAAAGTAAAACTGTTGGGCTTGTACTTGGTACTCAGACACCAATTCTGAGTAGCATACTGCTAGACAGGACACGTAAAAAAAAAAAAAAAAAGAGTTGTCTCAGGAGATGATAAAGAAAATCATAGACAAGCATGTTAACTGTAAAGGCTATAAGACCATCTCCAAGCAGCTAGATGTTTCTGTGACTACAGCTGCACATGTCATTCAGTAATGTACGATCCATGGGACTGTAGCCAACCTCCCTGGACGTGGCTGCAGGAGGAAAATTGATGACAGATCAAAGAGACGGATAATCCAAATGGTAACAAAAGAGCCTAGAAAGACTTCAAAATAGATCCAAGCTGAACTTTATGCTCAAGGAACATCAGTGTCAGATCGGAACATCCTTCGCTGTTTGAGCCAAAGAGGGCTACATGGGAGACGAACAAGGAGAGGACAAATCATAAAAAAAAAACAGACTGGAGTATGCCAAACTACATGCTGACGAGCCACAAAGCTTCTGGGAGAATGTCCTGTGGACAGATGAGACAAAAATTTAACTTTCTGCCAAGGCAAATCAGCTCTATGTTCACAGACGGAAAAATGAAGCATATCTAGAAAAGAACACGGTCCCTACTGTGAAACATGGGGGAGGCTCAGTTATATTCTGGGGCATATTTGCTGCATCTGACACAGGGTGTCTTGAATCTGTGCAGGGTACAATGAAATCTCAAGACTATCAGGGGATTCTAGAGAGAAATGTGCTGGCCAGTGTCAGAAAGCATGGTCTCAGTCGCAGGTCACGGGTCTTACAACAGGAAAATGACCCAAAACACACAGCTAAAAACACCCAAGAAGGGCTAAGAGGAAAACACTGGCCTTCTATGAGCCCTGATCTCAATCCTATTGAGCATCTTTGGAAGGAGCTGAAACGTGCTGTCTGGAAAAGGCGCCCTTCAAACCGGAAACAACTAGAACAGTTTGCTCATGAGGAGTGGGCCAAAATACCTGCTGAGAGGTGCAGAAGTCTCATTGACAGTTACAGGAATCATTTGATTGCAGTGATTGCCTCAAAAGGTTGTGCAACCAAATATTAAGTTGTGGGTACCATCATTTTTGTCCAGGCCTGTTTCATGCATTTATTTTTTAAATAATTCCGTTGAAGCATGGATGAAAAGCAATGTCTGACTTTCATTGGTCAACATTTATATAATTTTTATTTATTATTACTTTTGTCAGATTAAAGTTATTTCTGTGACCATTATGAGTTTTTCTTTGATTTAATGAAGGGTACCAACAATTTTGTCCACATCTGTATACAACTGCCTATGGACCGACGTAGCTGATGACATCTGTGGTATAGATAAAGAATTTATCTCTCCATATTCTTCTTATGATTACACGGAAGATTATAAAAATCAATTGAAGGAGACTCTCTTCTCCAACAAGACTAAAATGGATACGAAAACTGAAAAAAGTCCAAACAATGTAGTATCAGTACTGCTAAACTTCAGATGAGGATGGATTTTTTTGAGCAGAGATGGACTCCAGTGACTCTTTATTTGAATAGTGCTAATATGTAATACTCTGTCAAGGATTGTTCTGCTTTATTTGTTTTGTGTTAATACTCATGTTTATATTACTCCAATAAATCAAGTTGACAAAAAAAGAAAAAACTTTGGTTCACAATAAGTTATATGTCCAAAATCCAACATCATCTATCACTCAAAACCTGGATATTCCCTTATTTGTGTGTATCTCTTATAGTTTTCATTAGAACTACAGTTAGTATGCAAGTTAGCGTAACAAAAACATCATTTATCTTCTTTTTCTTCTTCATCTTTGTGTTTACTAGTAGCCTGCAAACAAAAATGTATACCTGCCACACAGCAGGTATTGTGTGTGGAACAGAGTTAATAAATTGAATGCTTGGAACTTAATTTGCATGAAGTTGTAATCTGTTTTTGACAGGCCAATACCTGAATGGGCGGACCTGGCCCGGCCCGCCCTCTGGTGCTGGGTCTTTTACTCATAGCCTCTTTCCAAAAGTTTTTTCCATTGGAGTGAAAACACTGGTCAATCCTTTTCCTCACCGGCCAAGTAAATGTATCTTGTATGAAAAGCCTTAGATCCAAAGTAAATATTCAGTTTGCAGTTATGGAAACTGCTTGCTGTATTCTAGTCATAAGTAGGGCTAAAATCTGGCTGATCTGTTTCCTACAGAAAAGGAATCTGAAAAGAATTATAGATTCCCCAAGAAGAGACACTATCTGATGATGTTGATAACGCGGTTCCCCTTCACTGCCCTACCAGAAGATCACATAAAGGAACTACAACTTTCTACAAGCCTGGTGGTGCGCCCACCTGAGCAGTTGCTTCCCCAGCGGCTGGACTGAGAGCAGTGAGCTGCTGCAAATGCATCTTTGTTTCATCCAACAACAACACGCCAACAAAATGGTGTGCCTGGACAGAGAAAATTTGTTCACTAGCCAGGACCATGCTACAGATTGAATTAACTATTCACAAGCAAGAACAATGCTACAGATTCAGAATTTTAACGGTTTATTGAAGGCTCGAAGAATCGAAAGATCTGGGGAGAGATATCGCCGGAGACCCAGAGGAAGACTTAGTGTGGGGGCGCAGTCCTCAGGAAAATCGTCTTTCCAAGCCTGCTCAGAACCCCCCCAGACAGGACCTAGAGGGAGAGATGGTAGAAGGGTGGTACAGAAGTCAACGAAATTGGTGGATGCAGCAAAAGAAAGGGAGAAAGAGAAAGCGAAGGTCAGCAGGACCCAGAGAGAGAAAGAGGATGCGGTTCGGCAGGACCCAGAGAGAGAGAAAGAGGAGGCGGGTTGGCAGGACCCAGAGAGAGAGAGAGAGAGAGAGAGAGAGAGAGAGAGAGAAAGCGGAGGCGGGTCGGCAGGACCCAGAGAGCGAAAGAGGAGGCGAGTCGGCAGGACCCACAGAGAGAAAGAGAAGGCGGGTCGGCAGGACTCAGAGAGAGAAAGAGAAGGCGGGTCGGCAGGACCCAGAGAGAGAAAGAGAAGGCGGGTCGGCAGGACTCAGGGAAGGAGAAGGGGAGGCGGACCAGGCGACCTATAGGGATGGGAAGGGAGGGGCAAAAACGAACGAGACAGAAGAGAAATGAGAGGTAGGCAGGGTTTATATGTGTATCGCAGCGTGATTAGAAGCGCAAGGGAGGCCGGTGATGCCCGGTGCGGCAATTTAGGGCTGATTAGGACGAACGAAGCGAGTTTGAAGCGTGGCCTTGCTCCTGAACTTAAGTTAACTTTGTTAACTACATTTCACTAGCCAGGACCACGCTACGGATGGAATTAACCATTCACAAGCAAGAACAATGCTACAGATTCTGAATTTTAACAGTTTATTGAAAGCGCGAAGGATCAAAAGGTCTGGGGAGAGACATCGTTGGAGACCCGGAGGAAGACTCAGTGTGGGGGTGCAGTCTTCAGGAAAATCGTCTTTCCGAGCCTGCTCAGAACCCCCAAAAAAGTCTTGAGTGATTAACTGAGAAGTGAATGCACATGGTGTAGATCAGATTATTTCGGATCGATATGCTGAAGAGTGCAGGCAGGCTAGAATCTGGTTTAATGTTGTCAGAGATCCCTGAATGGGTGACTGAGGTAGCAGCACCTATGTGGATGGAATGAACAAAGTAGAATTATGGGGGAGATGCCGGACCGGCGGAGAATCTGATGACAGGGATTCAAGAACCAGAACCGGGTAGCTGGGCTTCCGATTCAGTGATGAACCGCGCCTTAAATTGTGAGGCGTTAGCTGATAACCAGGACTGAACATAACGAGATGGCTTATAGGGACTGAGGTCAGAACCCCAAAAAGGTCTGGATCTGGAGAGATTAGCCCGGTAGTGAATGGGCATGACGTAGATGGTCTAGATTATTGCGGATGTAGGTTCAATGCACGGCCTAAAATGGGATGATGTTTGCAATCTCTGATCAGGCGGCTGAGGTGCCAATGCTGACAGAATTAATGGAAAAGTACTCGGGTGAGATACTGGACTGGCGGAGTACCTGGCGAGAGCGACTAGTGAATCAGAACCTGATAGCGGGGCTATTTGATTCAACTTTCTGTATCCCCAGCAGATTGCATGAAACCGTTGACATGGGGTCCGTTCGCATTGATGCAGACCTGCAGTCACTGCAATCCATTCAGCAATCCCTCATACTGAACAAGCATGAAGCGACTGTAGAGAGGAAAAATTCCCCTTTAACGGGAAGAAACCTCTGGTAGAACCTGGCTCAGTACAAGCGGTCATCTGTCGCGACCGTCTGGGGGTCTGAGAAGACAGAAGAGAAAGGATGGAGGATAATCAGGACTGAACATAGCAAGGATTGGTTTGTAAGGGGCTGCAGTTAGAACAAAGGCAGAATAGGTAGATTAGGACGGAAATGCAGAGCTGGTCTGTTTTGCTTCAGCATAGGATGCAAATGAGGGTGTCCTGACTGAAATTGAGATGTCAGAGATTTGGATGAATGCATAGTCGTGTATGGTTGAAGAGGGGGCGAACTGGGAACACAGGAAACTGAAGCAGGCGAGCAGGAGCATGGACTGAGGAGATAGGTCGATGAATGGGATAGATAGCAGGAGCGAAGCATAAAAATACAACCGTTGAAAAGGTTTGAGGTGAGCGTAAGCGATGTGTAGCTGAGGGAGGTTCTAGCTTTTAAAACCTTTTGATAACATGTGGCTATGTTTGAGGGCTGGACAGGGGCTACCTGTCGCCAGCTTAATGAAGATGCTGATCTGAGTCATAAGATTTGATGGTAGCTACACAGATTATTATTTATATCAATATATATAGTATAAATACGATTGAACTGGAGTGAGACGAACTGGCAGGTTGACGGGAGAATAAGAATGAAAGACCATACGTTACGTGAGAGGCCTCGAAGACGTTCCAGCCGGACAGGTAGATAGAGAGGGTACCAGGTGAAAGACTGTTTGAGATGGACTTCTGATATGCAGTGATGTCGTGACGCTGAGGAGGAAATTGAAGATTGTGGCTAAAACTGTTAGGACTGGAGTTTAGTTGAGATCTGCAGTCGGAGCCTATGATCCGAATATCAGGTGAGGGACTGTTGAATGGACTTCTGAGATGCGGTCGTGGGGTCGAGCCAAGGCTTTGAATTTCTGAAAAGAGAAAAGAGAATCAGCAATTTGGTTTAGATGACAGGGGACAGAAGCTGCATAAAGTGTGAACTGATGTTGGGCTGATGGGGAGAGAGAGTGCTGTCTGATGGTGGGTGAATGAGATCGACCTTTATCAATAATTTCCATAATAGCTGCATTGTTTGAGTGGATGAGAATTGAGTATTACGACCATTTGTGTCCCGAATAAGGTCTCTGATTTACGAGGGGGTAAAGCCCAAGGAGAACGGAGGATGGGAGGGCAGACTGGGAGATGAAGTGAAACGAGTCCAATGGTACAGTAGTAGCTCCGAAACAGACGGGAGGAGCAGCATCGATAGGAGACGAAATGGTTAAAACTCAGAAGGGGAGAGGAATTCGCACTGGAACCCCGTCCCTGTAAAACAGGGCTTGACTATGGCGAACTGATCGTGGATGCATGGCACGCTGGTGGCAGAGGACTGAGGGAGACATGAAAGACCGCATATAGGTTATGAGACTGACGGCAGAGTTAAGATTACCTGAGAGCAAAGCCCAGGGACTCCGGAGAAGTATACAAAGAGGTAGCCGGTGTTCTAACGAAATAGCGCACCCGTTCAAAGTGTTCGCCACAGGACGAGTTACCCAACCTATCTTAACCCACAAATTCTATGCCCCGACCTCAAGGTAACAGAGCAACAAAGATACTTGCTTAATTAAAAAATGCCTAAACCTGGATGCAAAACATAATTTTAAATAAATTTGAACAGTTTTTTTTTTTTTGGAGCACATGTGGATTAACCGAAAGTATGTCACTAGCTATGTTTACATCCCTCAACCGATTGTAGATTGCACATCTATCGAATTAAAAAGGCGTTTAAGTGAGCTGCATTTCTGAAAAGCATGAATCATGTAGACATGTGCAGAACACAGAAAAACAGCATAGAAGAAGAAACGGCTCTCCGCTGAAGACAACCATGGCTGTGCCGATTTGAGGTGGAGGACTGATGTTATTTCATTTATTTATGTTGCGTTTTTTATTTATTCATTTATCTTTATTTTCAATGCTCGAGCCTTAATTCTTATCTATGTAATCGAATTATGAACTAAATCCCTTTAATTGAGACGACGGATTTCAACGCACGACTTAACAGACTTCTGTAGGAAAGACTTGTATTTGGAATGGGAATTTACATGTACCGTGAATGAAAAAAACCTTTCGTAATAAATAACTTCTCATGCGGAAGGAAATATGATCCGAATGAATTAGATCGGGTCAGAGTAATCTGAATGGCAGGTTTACATTAACCATTCAGGCATGTAATGCAATTTCTTGAGTCGAAAGAATGATGGGTTTACCGTCCCACCAGATTACTCGGTACAGGGCGACATGTCAGCTCGCCCCTGGCATAGGGCGCCGTGAGTGCTTGGGCCGAAGCCATGGAGAAGGGAACAGTGTCACTGGAAGAACCGCCCGATGAGAAGCTTGAATGGCAGAAGCGCGAAGCTATGGACGGAACAGGGGTTGCACTGGGCGGAGGAGACGAAAACAGAAGCCAGCGTTGTGAGCAGAGGGGCTGAAGGGGATCCCCCTGAGCCGCAAAGTACACTGAGAGTCGGGCCACTGTCCAGCCGGACATGTCGGCGCGGCGAGGCGCTGAAGCCCGGCGCGAACCGTGAATTGATGGAGAAGGAGCGTCCTGGGGCGGGTGAGCCAAAACGGCGGCCAAAAGTTGCTGAGAAGAGTGCTCGAGTCGGAGGATGAAGCTCCGAGGCGAGGCAGGTGAAGCGGAAGAATGAGGAGGGTGGCTCGAGCAGCCACCAGAGGTAGAGGCAAGCGGCGTGGGAACTCCTGCTGGGAGTTCGGAGGAGAAGAGGCCGACGCCGGGGGAGATGGATCGGAATCCGGCTGGCTTGAGGGGAGCCGAACACGGCGAGAAGCATGACGGACCAAGGGCTGAGGAGAAACCTCTGCAGATATGTGGCCGGGGAGGTAAAGCTCCTCGGACAGATCGACGCCCGAGCGTGAGGACATCCATGCTGGGTATGACGAAGCGAAGACATAGAGCGAGGTAAGCGAGCGAAACGCACGCAAAAGTCCAAACTGATCGCGAAAACGAACGAGACAGAAGAGAAATGAGAGGTAGGCAGGGTTTATATGTGTATCGCAGCGTGATTAGAAGCGCAAGGGAGGCCAGTGATGCCAGGCGCAGCAAGTTTAGGGCTGATCAGGACGAACAAAGCGAGTTTGAAGCGTGGCCCTGCTCTTGAACTTAAGTTAACTTTGTTAACTACATTTTAGAATAAAACAGCTTAAAGGATGTTTTTTTCATTGTGTTTTGCAGTGTCCTACCGAGCCATGTTGGCTATCGGTGTATGAATGTGAGTGTGAATGAGTGAATGTGGCTTCAATGTAAAGCGCTTTGAGAGGTCACTATGACTAGAAAAGCACCATATAAGGTCAGTCCATTACTGCTCAGAGCCTGAGCGGGTCGGTCGGGTGGAGCGTAGCTGGTACTTGTGGCCAACCCAGTAGAGTTGCTACGTCACATATCCAGTCTGTTTTAGGCGGCATTTTAGCATACCTGCTACTGATTCACAGCAATGAAATACTCAGCAAAACAATTTTAAACTTAATTTTCTTAAAGGCGGGGGTGGAACATTCTTCTGAGGCAGGCAGAGCAGCTCTGTGGTACAGTACAGCTATAATATTACTGTAAATTGATCTGTAAGTTCAATAAATGTTATATGATACCTATATGAAGCATTGAACTTACAACATGTCCCAACTTTATGCCTTGAAATTAGCTGCCTCGGACGTTCCCCTTTTGACCAGCTGTCTGAAACGTCATCACAACATTCTCGGAGTGCCGTCTTGCTTGTGGAGAATAGCTGCCGGTGACTGCATTATGTGCTCGGCCTGGCCTCAGGCGGAGCTGGGACCGCTACAGCGGGGAATCGGAGGGATCCGTGATCAACGGCCCCTCGCTGCATCGGCAGGCCCAGTTTGAGTAGCTCTTGTCCAAGCCGTCGGTCCAAGCTTCGCCCGCCGAGACACCAACTACATAGCTGAGCAGCTGTCCATCTGTCTACGGTTAGTAAAAGTGTATAATAGGTAAGCTGCGCAGAACGTGCTGTGGTGGAGCTATTACAAAGCATGGGTCGTGTTTACTCCTCCATAGAGGTTGTCCTGGTGAGGAAGCTGTTCATGGTTCACATCGCGGTGGAGAGAGTAGGGCCTTTTGCAGTCACAATGGCTCTTTTAAGAGCCACCCACAAACCTCTTAAGAGCATTCTAGTCTAAATAGTTTAACCTCTTTATAATGTTTATTTTTTATTCCCGTCTCTGTGTAGAAAACAGCTGGTGTCATGTAGCTCAGGGTGATTAGCCACAGTGTTTATCAGTATTTCGTCCATGTCAGGCTGATACTGTGACTCCATGTCACATGTTACAGTACTTTGGTGTGCCAGACTTTGTTTTTTTAAGAAGGATTTGCGCAATTGGGAAAATTAATGAGGTATACACTTATTTCCACAGGTGATAGCTGATTGCTGTTGACGACATTCTGCTTTTGTGCTTTTGTGGGAGCGTAGTGAGACGTGGAAGGTAATCAAAATGTAGAGCCGTTGCTGGGAGGTGAGGGCGTACCTAGGAGGACTCAGTGATTCAGAGCTCAAAATGGCGGCCGCAAGAGTTTTAAAAGGTTACTCAAATATACATAAATTACCCTAAGAAACACTTTAGGCCTGTTTTTAAAGAGGGAATGACATAAGAATGTGATGAAAAGTGGATTTTACACGTCATCCCCCCTTTAAGATATGTTCTCTAGCATCAGAAAAATGGCAGAAGAACATGTAAACAACATGAAAAACATGATTTTCATTGGATGGGGTCTTTAATCTTTAATACAGCTAATTATTTAATGAAACTTTACTTTTTAAAAACAATGTTTGTATCTTCGGTTCTGCTTTACATCGTGAAGAGGTTGAACACAGCCAGTTTTTTTTTTTTAAAGTTTTTGTGGCTCTAGTTGCCTTAATTCAATGGTGGATAGGATATAGAAAGGGGGAGAGAAGTGGGGGAAGACCTGTAGTAAATGTTCCAAGGACGGGATTTGAACTTGGGGCAGCTGCAATGAGGACTAGGGCCTCCATCCATGGTGTGCCTGTACTGACCACTATGCCACACAACACCCCCAGTTGTTGTTTTTAATCAAATCATAAACTTCATAAACCTCAAATTCTTCAAGACAAACTTGCTTTTTTATAATTAACAATCTATCAATGTATCATTTGTTTGTCAGTGGTTGTATCGTTATTTGTTCCTTTTACCATGTTATTTTTGAATTTCACAACATAATTTGGTTCAGTCTAATCTAATTAAGTTGAGAGCCAGTTTGGCTTTATTTCAAATGGTTAAAAATAAACCAGTTCATACTGATTAAGGCAAGGAATTTTCAACATTTTTTCCTCTGTCTATGATTCATTAGGTTGGTAATTGCTCTCACACTAGCAAAACTGATGATTCAAGACCTCAGTTGGATTAAGAGTAGTTGATCCAGTATCCAACACATCTGAGGACTGCCGCTACAAGAAAATCCTAAAAGAACCAAAAGTTTCTTCATCAGAAAATGTTTCAAACTTGCTTACTTTACTACAGTAACTCAGCTCAGTTAGATAATTTTGTTGATAACACCAAAAAAGCCGATTGCACAGTCAGGTGTTAAAAACTCAATCTCACTACTAAACTTAAAATAACAACATGAAAAGAATCCATACTACCTTCAAACTTGGCAAGTAGCAACTATCTTCTCTCAAACTAAATGTAATTCGTTGTTTAGTTGGGAGTTGCAATATTGGACTGACAGTATCTCAATTCAAAAAAAATCAAAGGCAAAGCAAGGAAAATGAATTTGTATAGCACACCACTAGCAAAAAGGGAATTCAAGGTGCAGTAAAAGCAACAGTAAACAACTTTAAAAACACAAAACACATCGAAGACATAAAGAACATTAAAACATAGTACCGCTATGACATTCCAGTTGTTAATAATCAAAGGCAGCTTTAAACAGGTGGCATTTTAGTGTGAGAAAAAAAAATCAAGATTCCAAATTTTTGTAGGTGACATAAGCAACATGATCTAAGAAGTCTCTGATTTAACAAACTGGAGATTGGGAGCAAATCTGGTCACAAGACGCCAAAAGGTGGAACATTGTTTACAAGAAAGGATGGTTTGAAGATTGAAGTTTTTTGTACAAGTCAGAACGTCAGCCTATTTGTCATCTGCAACTCAAAATCACAGATGACCCAGAACTTAAGAAGTTGCCTCATTTTAACCATTGATTGACTGCATTGCTGAAGTTAAGGCCTGGCTTTGCCTCAGATTTTTATGTTGTTAAATGACTCTAATGCTGCATTCAGATCAAGCCCATGCATCAGCGTCAGTTGCGGCAAGATTACATGTAAAGTCTATGGTGGAGTACGTCAGAGGTCCGTCAAGGGCTCTGCGTTGAGTACGTTGGCTCCGTCAACAACGCTTGCTTTTTTCATACGGCAACGTACCAACGCATGCGTCACAGAAGTTGAACTTTTGACGGATCCAACGGAGTTAAAGAGTAACTCAACACCCTACCAGAGTATAACCCCGCCCACATTTATTTTTGAAAAACGGCTCAAAAGAAGGCGTTGCCTGGCGGACCAGGAAAAACGCGGGGGGAATACTAGCTGGGCGTGGTCTGGGCTGTGACTGACTGACAGGCAGCAGCGCAGAGTCACAGACGGACAGAAAGGCGGACAGAGCCACAGCAACGCGGCTCCTTTGCCTCAAAGGGAAATAATCTGTAGGTTGAGTTTTTCTCCAGTTCTGTGGAGTAATTAAGTGGCTCCGAGTCATATCATTTCGGGCCGATGTCTCGTTCTCAGCAGCAGGTGCCGAACCTGTAGCGGCATCGCAGCATAGAATGAGCGCAGTCTCGGAGCGGTACATTGTTGTTACCAAATCTAATGCTAAATATCGATTAGCTCGAGTAATTTCGTGTGATTCTGCCTCGACCGGCGCACCTGCAGCCACTGTACGCCATTGTCTGCAGCAGAAAATGTGTTGCAGAGAGATGCCCGGTATAAAGTATCCAAGCATGACGAGAAAATCATTCAGCAATGTGCAAAAAAAAAAAAATAGAAACACCATCACAATTATTCCATTAAAAACGAACTCTTAGCCCAGATTTTATTTTCAATTCACTGTTGTTAGTTATCCTTTATCATTACGTTTATCATAGGTAATAACAAAATGTCAGTAAGTAGGGGTAACCATCTGCATAACGGAGCACTCAGGTTTTGTGCTGCAAGCAGTTCATAGCGCCTCGCTACGGAGGTGTGGCCGAGTTACCCTCTCTTATACAGAGCCGTAGTAAAAAGAAAAGTAACTACACTAGAAACGCTACGCTAGAGAACTAAATACTATGCTAATAATAACTTGCTAACCTGAAAATCGATGTAAAACGCTCGCTCACTGTTCCAACTCCAACCCGCTACGGGCAGTGTTGCCAACCAGTGTTGCCAACTCCTCAGTAAGGAAAGTAGCTATTGGCTGTCCCAAAAGTCGCTAGAAGTCGCTAAATGACGTCATCGCCTAATTTGCATAATTGGCCATTTGCAAATAACAGTAAAAGTGAGTAAAAAACACCCTAAATATGTTTAGAACTACAAATGTACAAAAATAATTTCAACATTAACAACATTTAATGATTTTAATGCTTTGTCTAGATCCACATTACACACATCAGTTTTGTCCTGTATTGTTAAATGTTATAACAGCAAATTTAATCAAAAGATTGTTCTGTAGGGTGAAATTGCTAGCTCTACAACCAACCCTCCTCCTTTATCCGGGCTTGGGACCGGCAAAGTGACCCAAAAGACACACTCTGGCAGAGTTACTTAGGTTTTTTTTTTTTTAGTTTTTTTTTTTTTTAAAGTTGTTTTTTTTTTGCTGAGCTAGCTAGCAAGATCTTATGTCACAGAGAGGTAGGCTACACACACAGTGGACGAGGTGAATAAGTGACTGAGCTGCTGAGGTTGTGTGAGTCAAATGCAGTGATTTATTTGTGTGACAGCGTCACAGCGAAGAAACGTTTACATTTAAATCCCGCTCTGCAAGCCAGCGGCGGCTTTCTTTTGCGCAAGCGCATTTCATTTGCAGTCCGGACGCCGAGTGGTGAGGGTCTCCTCTCTCTCTCTCTGCTCCGCCCATAGACTGTAGATGGGACTGCTGCGCAAGGCTACTGTGAGACTGGCCGCCTGTAAGTGCTTTGGGACGGGGGAGGGGCTCACGTTGAGGACAGTAACTGCAGAACAATACGTGCTTCACGCCAGAGTCTCCAAAACACCAGATAAGTCTCCAATAACACCAGAAAAAGTCGCTAGATTTGTCGCTAGTCGCTTTTTTGAAAAAAAGTCGCTATAGGGGTCTGAAAAGTCGCTAAATCTAGCGACAAAGTCGCTAAGTTGGCAACACTGTTGCCAACTCCTCAGTAAGGAAAGTAGCTATTGGCTGTCCCAAAAGTCGCTAGAAGTCGCTTAATGACGTCATCGCCTAATTTGCATAATTGGCAATTTGCAAATAACTGTAACGGACGCTGTAGGAGAGAGGAATAACGTCGTGGGAGAGACAAAAGTTAGTAAAAAACACCCTAAATATGTTTAGAACTACAAATGTACAAAAATAATTTCAACATTAACAACATTTAATGATTTTAATGCTTTGTCTAGATCCACATTACACACATCAGTTTTGTCCTGTATTGTTAAATGTTATAACAGCAAATTTAATCAAAAGATTGTTCTGTAGGGTGAAATTGCTAGCTCTACAACCAACCCTCCTCCTTTATCCGGGCTTGGGACCGGCAAAGTGACCCAAAAGACACACTCTGGCAGAGTTACTTAGGGTTTTTTTTTTAAAGTTTTTTTTTTTTTTTGCTGAGCTAGCTAGCAAGATCTTATGTCACAGAGAGGTAGGCTACACACACAGTGGACGAGGTGAATAAGTGACTGAGCTGCTGAGGTTGTGTGAGTCAAATGCAGTGATTTATTTGTGTGACAGCGTCACAGCAAAGAAACGTTTACATTTAAATCCCGCTCTGCAAGCCAGCGGCGGCTTTCTTTTGCGCAAGCGCATTTCATTTGCAGTCCGGACGCAGAGTGGTGAGGGTCTCCCCTCTCTCTCTCTGCTCCGCCCATAGACTGTAGATGGGACTGCTGTGCAAGGCTACTGTGAGACTGGCCGCCTGTAAGTGCTTTGGGACGGGGGAGGGGCTCACGTTGAGGACAGTAACTGCAGAACAATACGTGCTTCACGACAGACTCTCCAAAACACCAGATAAGTCTCCAATAACACCAGAAAAAGTCGCTAGATTTGTCGCTAGTCGCTTTTTTGAAAAAAAGTCGCTATAGGGGTCTGAAAAGTCGCTAAATCTAGCGACAAAGTCGCTAAGTTGGCAACACTGGCTACGGGGGCAAGCCTTGACTGCTTTTATACCCCAGCGGCAGAGCGATGGATGTCACTTGCTAGACGTTGTCTAGCTTTATCTACCTAATAAAGCCAAGCCACTCTCTCGTTACAATCCACTATAGTTCAGAAACTTCAGAACGTGCAGCAACAGAGGAAGTCCCGCCCACGCGTTGTTTTTTCCTCAGAAGCAGGCTATGGAAGCCAAAAAGTACATACGCCAAACTTCATCCGTTGAATGCGTTGCCTGACGCAGACCAAATGTGCGGTGTGAATGCAGCTTAAGACTGAGGTTATTGTTTTTACTCTTCATGGGCTAACGTCACTTGCTCTTAATTTCTCTGTATTACCTTTTGATGTTAGTCAGACATTGGGGCTAAAAATGGACTCTCACATTAATCAGAAGGCCAAATTGTGTTTTTATCACCTCAGACGTCTTACCAAACAAAAACCCATCTTGAAATGGCACCATCTTGAGTCAATAATTAATTTTTTCATCATCTCAAGATTGCATTACTCAATCCCCCCCCCCCCCCCCCCCCCCCCCCCGCTATTTCAAAAGCAGCTCTTTCCCTCCATCAGCTGATTCAGAATACAGCTGCAACGTTTTTGACAAACACTGGCCATCGTCATCATTTCACCCCAAAACTCCATTGGATCCTTTGCACTATCTGGGAGGTTTCAACATTTTAATGTTTGCTTTGAAGGCCTTAAATGGCTTGGCCACTTCCTACCTCTGAGAGGTACTCATCCAGCATATACCGGGCAGGTCCCTCCGTTCTGCCGATTTACTGGCGATTCAACCATTTACTGTAAATCCCAAGACTCCGTTCCGAAACCTGTGGCCAACATGCATTTTTGGGGGCAACCATGGTTCAGGTGGTAGGAATTCGTCTGTCTCGGTTGTTGTGTTCTGGTGGTGGTCAGAGGGCCCAAATCGTGCCTGGGTCATCTGAATGAAAAAGCGCTATACAAATGCAGGGCATTTAATTCAATTCAGTTCACTTTTATTTATATTGCACCAATTCATAATAAATGTCATCTCACGGCACTTTACAACAAAAGTCATTTTAATACAATTATACAAACATTCCAATCAGTTAAAAGTTTCTATGTAAGGAATCCCAGCAGATTGCATGAAGTCGTTGATATGAGGTTGAGCCCCTTTGACGCAGGCCAGCAACCACAGCAATCCATTCAGCAATCCCTCATACTGAGCAAGCATGAAGTGACCGTGGAGAGGAAAAACTCCCTTTCAACAGGACAAAACCTCTGGCAGAACCTGGCTCAGTATAAGCTCACCTGCTGTTACTGTCTGGGGATCTGAGGATACTTGGTTACTTAAAGCACCACCTGGACCGATCCAGCAGGTGGCAACACAAAGGAGAGGAGCCTGGTAACTAAAAGATCTGCCTCCTATTCTACTTTTAGAAATCCTAGGAACTATCAGTAGACCTGCAGTCTGAGAACAAAGTTCTCTGTTAGGAACATATGGAACAATCAGATCTCTGACGGATGAAGGAACTTGATTATTAAGAGCTTTATACATAAGGAGGAGGAATCTTAAACCCTATTCATTTTCTATCAACTTCCCTCATCTATCCCGGTGTTTAAATCTTGTTTAAAGAAATAATTTTATACTGTCACTTTTAGTGACTAATTTATGTTCTTAATGTTTTATTATTGCTTTTCTTATTATTTTTATATGTTGATATGCCAGGTATTTGCCTTTTTATAGTTTACTTTCCTTCTAGTTCTTATATTGTACAGCACTTTGGTCCTCTAGCATGCTGTTTTTAAGCATGCTCTGCCTGAATATGATTTAGTGCCAGTATGGCAGAGCCATATTATTGTTTTGGTGTTGTTGCAACCTCTCAGCACAAGAGGGAGTAGTAACACTGTTTATACCACTGTCTCCAAACCCGTTGAATCCTAGTTCAATGGTGTTTAAGCAGCACAGGCAAACAGTTTTCTTTTGACCACGTATCAAGGTGAATGGACATGTATCATAATTTATGGCTGTATCAGATCATTTTGGCATTATCTAAATGAAAATGAAATAGGGAAACTTTATGGACTTTCTTTAAATTATAAGAATCAATGATACATTTATTTATTACAGGGAAATGGTTGATTGACTCCTATCTTGCACACGGCAGAACACCTTCTCTGACCATCATCTGTGGTAGTAAAACTTCAATTGGAAAAGTTTGGCCTTACAAGCCCTGTGTATTATGTTGTAATTGTAATGATATGATATATTTAAATGTCAAGAGTATATTTTCATAATGATAAAGCTTTCACACGATAAGGTGGTATAGTTTTCTTTTTATCTTAATGGCAGCTCTACACTTCCATAGGAAAAAAGGTGTAAAGAAAAACCTTACAAGACGTTCACTTTAAAAGCTTGCTAAAGAAGTGTTGTTCATTGGAAGGAGATGTAATGTAATTAGAGGAGTACAAATCTTTATTTTACATTTTACATTGTTAAATGACTACTGGTCACCTTGATATTTGCCTTCATGAGATTTTGAGCAACTAATGTAGAAACATCTGAAGGACCTCATGGGTCCACTGCTGAACCCCCTGCAGTTTTCCTACAGGGCAATAGACTGGCAGATGAGGCAAACAGCTTGAGAGTACCCTTCATTCTGCATCACCTTGACCACCCAGGGATGTATGCTAGGATCCTGTCTGAAAACTTCAGCTAACCCTGTCCACCCAGATGTCCTCTACTAGAAGCTCACCCAGCTCTCAGTGCCGGCCTCCACATGTCAGTGGAACACCAGCTTCCTGACTGATAGTCAGCAAAATGTGGGGCTGAGGGGCTTGTTCTTCTGCACCAAAACTATCAGCACTGCCACCCCCCAGTATTCCTATTCCTCTTCTCTCTTTACACAAATGACCTCAATAGACACGTGTGTGATCTACTAAAGCTGTCAGAAAACACCACTTTTCATGTCTTGGTTAGGACAGTGATAAGTTTGCATTTTGACAGGACATAGATCAGCTCGTCCATTGTTGCAGTCAGAACCGCCTGATGTTTAACCTATACCCCACCCCCAAACACCCACACACACACACACACACACACTTCCTCTCTTTAATATCCTCAACAACCATTTTGTCTGCTGTGGATCACTTCTGATTCTTAGAAATAATCTGTTGATTATGACATGGTCCTAACACAAAGACTACCTGCTGCAACTCAAGGAGTACAACCTTGCACTGGAGCTGCTAATAATCTTTAAACCAGACAATATTCATTATGTCCTTTTGTGGCTCATCCACCAACAAGGGCATATCCAAACTGAAATGAAGAATTAGGTCTGCAGAGAGGATGATCAGAGCTGAGCTTCTGCCCATCCAGGACTTGTACAGGCCTTGGATGAGGAAAGGGCATCTCTGCAGACCCCATACATTCTGGACATAGACTGGTTTGACAATTATTTAACCCGTCCGAACCTGCCAGGCAGCAACAACAACAAGAATAGACTCAACTAAACACACATAATAACAAAGAAAACACCAAGTTAGATAGTTATAGAGGGAATATTTGTGCTGGAACACAGCGGATGTGTGCATAACCTAGCTGTAGACAGAGATGATGGCCCTTCATGTATCTCTGGTTCATGTTGTTATTATTTGTAATTAAAGAAAAATGGAGCGTTTTCTTTTCAATCTGGACCTTATTTTTAACATTTATTACATTTATTTAACCCAGACAAGTTTGGAGCCACTTGGAGTCCTTTGGAAGAAGTGTATATCCAGTCGTGATCTGTGTATATCCATATAATGCAGTGCTTTTCAATTACTTTCTGCCATGCCTCCCCTAGAAAAAAATACTTTTTTTCATGCCCCGCCCCACCGCCAGATTGATATCTGAAAATATTTAATAATTTATTAATTCAAACCTTTGGCACCAGCACACTGCATATAATATATACTGATTACGAAAATAATCATTTGTTAAAAAAGCCGCAACTACTTCAAATGGTTGCAGCGTATTTTACTGTTTTAGGTCACTATTCCCAAATTCGGTTTATTAACTCAGTTGGTAACATTTAATCCAGACTGCTAAATCTGTCTGATGCTCAGAACAGAAACAGATCAAATGATTCACCAGGATGTGCATTTTTTTTTAAAAATAAACAGGAATGTTTTTTGAATTTTTTGAACTGTGAACATGCAACAGACTGGCGTCCTGTTCAGAGTGTACCCTGCCTAACGCCTGATAATTGCTGGGATAGGCTCCAGCTGCCCCGTGACCCTGAATTGGATAAGCGGTTAAGAAGATGGATGGGATGGATGAACTGTGAACAATGATTACCTGTCAGCTTTTCATTTTTCAAAAAGGGAGGCTACATAACTTCACATAACCTTCACGGTTTTTCTTTTTAACTCTGCAACCATATGAATTCCATCGAATTATGTTTGAAATGTTTTTTGTCTAAAGTTACACTTTTTCCATTTAGATTTTTCTGAATTATTTTTCCATTGTAGTCATTTTTATTAAATCGAAAAGTGAGGAATTATGGTGACTGAAAAGAATTTACCAGATAAATCCAAATAGATCCACATTTACTGTTATTTTTTATATTATAAAAGACAATCTCTTACCACAAATTAAGTCTCATAGAGACCTGGAAACAGTAAATATTCATATTACTTCCATATTTATCAAAACCTGTGTTCATTTTTATTTCCTAATCTTTCCCAGGTTCCAGTGAAATAAATGTATGTAAGTGTTTTTATGTTTATTACTCTTTCTGCCGTGCTTCGTTTGCGTTTTTTCCCTGACAGTTTTGTTTCTTCTCCTTTCTAATGCAACGCTTCTCCATCTCTGGTTGTCACCGTGAGCTTACAGAATTTATAAGAGGATTGCTCTCCCGATTCACATCTCTGACCTCACGGTTAGCATCAACTTGTTTTTCTTCTTTTTTCAGGGATGGGGGGCGTCTGTGTTTCAGTGAGTTTTCTCTTGACAGGCTGGTTAAACGCCGACACCTGCTGTGATGACTTTACAGGACATTAATCTGAAACACATACAACATACACATAACTAAACCTTAATAAATCAGCATTTACTTTGGCTTATTTTTAGCCTACTTTAGCATTAGCTCGCCATATAAGTGGTCCGGCTGGTCTCCTTTCTTGCTGCTTTATGGCGTCCTCCACTCTCCTTCACTTCTTTAGAATATTATTCCTTATCTGTGTAGGTTGATTTTGGAGTCTGACAAAAGCTGCAGACTAAGATGTATTTTGAACATCAACCTCGTATCCTCCATTGTTAAATGGTGGTG
This sequence comes from Apricaphanius iberus, assembly GCA_028564705.1. Classification (NCBI taxonomy): domain Eukaryota; kingdom Metazoa; phylum Chordata; class Actinopteri; order Cyprinodontiformes; family Aphaniidae; genus Apricaphanius; species Apricaphanius iberus. The sequence goes on along the minus strand of JAPXFQ010002537.1, from coordinate 62,584 downwards.
GTCAGAGGGCCCGGTGGCGCCAGTGTCCGGCAGCCTCGCCTCTGTCAGTGTGCCCCAGGGCAGCTGTGGCTACAACGTAGCTTGCCATCATCAGTGTGTGAATGTGTGCGTGAATGGGTGGATGACTGAATGTAGTGTAAAGCGCTTTGGGGTCTGTAGGGACTGAGTAAAGCGCTATACAAATGCAGGCCATTTACCATTTTTTTAAATGCGTAGCCTAGCAACATACACCCTACTCCCTAAATCAGACCTCCGTGATTGTAAACTGGCTATCAGTAAAATAAAACACCTATCTCTAACGCTTCTCTTTTCTTGCGTTGTCATTAATCCACATATGAAAAGTTGGGCTGTCCGTCTGTGGTGGCATTGTGTGTGTCTGTGTGTATAAACGAACAGCTCTGTACACAAAGTGTTTGCTTCAGCTTCAGAGAGAACTTCCCGGTCAGGTCACTCGCCTCAAAACAAAAATAGCAAAATCAAAAATGAGTTCTCGTTATCCTAAACGAAAAATCATATAAGGGTTTGTAATCCGTTTTTTCGTGTGAAACAAAAAATGAAAAAACGAGTGTGTTTTGGTTTTTTCATTTTTTGTTTGAAATGATAAACCAAACTGCCTGAATGTACAGGCTGCCTGGGAGCTGGTGTTCCACGTTTGTGACAGTACAGATCCTTCTTTTAGGTTCAACCTCAAGACAAAGCCAGTACTGTAAGGTCCGTAGCCTCTAGCAGCTGCAAGAGGCTCGGCTTTTACATTGCCAAAAACAAAATTTTGGTCCAAAGCTAAGTAGGCGAGGCCATGAATGCTAAGTTAGCATTGTGACTTATGGTTGTTGGGCTTTTTCAAACTCAGACGTTTTCTGGTCTCTTTGCTTTACTTAACTGATTCAGGGATTGGAGTTTGTTTAAAATGTTGATATGCAGCACGTTTTTAGAACACAGAGTGACTGATTTTAATGAAAGAAAAATCAGTTTTTCATAATTTTCAGTGAAGGAGAACTGTAACCCAGAGTGTCTGAGCCAAGTTTTTATGTGCTAGGGCCTCTGCAAATATAACAGTTGCAGAGTTGGCTAGCTATTTTAGCTTGTTTGTGAGCCCACACAAAAGGCCAGAGAATATTCGTTAACCGAAAATCTTCCATAGATGATTTTTAAAATGATGACGGAAAAATCTGAAATCCATCCATAATTTTGACAGATTACAATTCACAACCCAGACTACTTGGCACAGACAGACAGACAGACAGACAGACATATTCAGCTTTGTAAGAGAGTTCATTTAACTATTCAATCAAAAGATTACCAAGAGACCGTCTGTGTCAGATGTCCCGGTTGCTGTGTGGACCCAAACACAGTTACAGGTAAGATGCAATGATATTAATTAAATACAATCATGACGATGATGATGATAACTATGGAGAGACAGGTTCACAACCTTAGGAAATGGCTTTGGTACTTGATGCAAACATAAAACATACACTTATAAGTATGCAATTAAATAAAATAGCATAGACTGTATTATGTAACACAAAATTACAAGATTGTACAAGTTGGAGGGGACTGTGATATGTTTTATCCATGTTAATGCAGCACATAACCAGCAGGGTATGCTACAATGACAGTAAAGCGACTAGTGATAAATGAGATGTAGATTATATACTGTATTACAAGGATGAATATATACATTACAGTACAGATAAAGATCTGTTCAAACAGACAGATGCAAAAACACAGCACAGGGTCATGTGACTGAAACACAGAGGGTGGCGGGAACATTTTAAGGGTAATTGATCATGAGTCCAACAACAGAGAGGAAGAAACTGTTCTTATGGCGAGAGGTTCTAGCCCGAATGGACCAGAGCCTCCTGCCTGAGTGGAGCAGGTCAAAAGGGCAGTGTCCAGAGTGAAAAGGGTCAGTTGTGATCCAACCTGCACGCACCAGTGTCCTCGAGGTGCACAGTTCCTGTAGAGATTGGAGTCCACAACCAATCAGATGGGAAGGTGGGAAAAAAACAGGCACTCAATTACTTTATGACCGCACATGTCAGAGCCACAGGTCTATGGTCACTGAGTCAAGTGACCCTTGGCTTTCTGGGGCAAGGGACTATGGTGGAGGTCTTGAAGCAAACAGGCACATGACATAAGGAGTTCAAAATGCCCATAATCTCTGGGGCTAAATCATTTGTACAGTGTCTAAGAGTAGCAGGAGACACACGTCTGGGCCGGAGAGTTTCTGAGCATTGAGGTTCTTAAACAGCTTTCTCGCATCTGCTTCATGAGTAAAAAACTTTGTGGTGGAAGAAGGTGATGTGAGTCCCTTATAGGTGGGATGAAGAGGGGGGTGCTGAGGGTGAAGTCCTCGATGGTGGTAATGGCACTAAGAAGGGTAGAATGGGGGAGGTCGGGGGATGAGTATTCTTGTGCCCCTTTTTCAGCTAGGGACGGCTCGGTCCGGACTGGGTTGGGTCCATCGCATTTAGCATGTTTCCACTACCTTTGTCTGGACAAACTCTGGCTAGGTAGCAGGCAGAGGCAATACAACACGCCCATCTATGGACTGATTGGTCAAATAAAGTGATGTCACTCTCACTCCTACGCAACAGTCGTAGCGATTGATTGGCCTGCATTTGTTTGTTTGAAGTGATGTCGAAAATGGCAAAGCATGGCATTCAGGGAGTTCAAAACATTGCTGGGGGAAACTAAAGAAATTAAAGTAAAAATACCATGTTTTGAAGGACCACAATGGCCAGAGTAGGGCAGATTGCTTGCATTGAAAGTTTTTACAGAAATGGACGGCAGTCATGGTGAAAGCAGCGGGGAGCAACAAGAGAGAGAGTGGGCTATATACTGGACACCACAGTATCAGCATCTCTAACGTCAGAAAAAGGAGAATGATGAGTGACTTTAACTTGAACTTTTTTTACTCTGAGCCCGACCATGTCCCTGCCCACTGCCACGTTTCGTAGATGGCAATAGAAACACAACCAATGCTGTATCTACCATTGAATTCCGGAACTCGATAATTTTCTGCTGTGTATTTAATGACAACATAATTAAAAGAATACTTTTGAATATCCTGTGTGGTTATCTGGAGCAAATACGGTGGCATAGGCATGACAGACGCAGGGTACGTGTGGAAACGTCATCCAGTTTTCTTGTGTCGATGGTCTCTGTTTTTTCAGCCATTGCAGCCGTTTAGTCCTTTAATATGCGATAACCTATTTTTAAGACCATATTTCAACACACCTTAGCATACACGGCATCATCTTGAATTGTTGGCCGGTGCTTTAGCTGCAATGCTGAGAAGAGTGCATCAGAACGTCCAGCAATCTACAAGCCAGAGCGAGCATTAGGCAAAAAACGTAGCACAGTTTTTCAAGCAAGATGTAAGTTGAGATATGCTGTTACAAGTAGATAATATTGTAGCTAAATGGAGCCAATAGTTAATACATGCCAATATATATCATGCTAAGCTGGTTAACAATATTAATGTTAGCCATGTAACTTGCCTTTCTAGGTAGTTTAGTGAACCCACTTCTCTTTCATTTCTGTGCAGAACATTACTACTTTCCAGTTATTTGAAATAAATCTTTATTTCCACAATAAAAAAAGCAGGTCAGGGAGGATCTGCACCGATGGAAATATGGTGACTAGGATAAAATATATATGGCATAAGAGGGACTTTGAGATTAATTGATGTCATTACTACTTGTCTTATTGCTATATCAAAGTTTGACTTTCTACACTTTCGTTTAGTTTTCATTTCACAAAAGTAAAAATCACAGTTACGGAGGAGACGTCAGAGCAGAAGTCAGCAGTTGGGAAGATGATGATCCATGATGATCCAGGGTCTTGACAGGTAAGGAAAGATTTGAGTTAGCCCGCTTCTCTCATCCACTGTGTTCCCATACACAATCGGCCCTTGACTGTTTTAGCAGCAAGGATTGCAGTAATCAGCAGGGCTGTGTAACTGTTTGCTTTTTTTTATAAACTGCTTCGCCAGTAACTCTTCAAAACTGGTCATTTGACAACGTCTACTCATTTTCCTTTGATTTGCAATTAAGCCCTGTCCGTCTGGCTCAATGAAGTGGAGACAACCGTGTGTATAGGGAAGGTCTGGTCAAATGAAATTGAACACCGACAGTGGAAACATTCCTAATTTTTCTATTGTTGGGACTGGTGAAGGTGAGAGGGCTGCTTGATGGTTCAACAAAACGACAGAAATCCTTCAGGCTATTGGTCAAGAGTAGGTCATCAGTGGATTGAGGGGTTTTAGGGATTTTAGTTGGTAATTTTTCATAAACTGACACATTGCTTCCATCCATTCATCCATCCTCCCATCCATCCGGGGGAGCTACAGTCTATCACCAGCGGTCACTGGGCTGGAGGTGGGGTCAACCTTGGACTGGTCACGAGTCCATCACAGGACTTCCCGCATCTACCTGTAAATAAAAGGAACAGATCCAGTGTTGGAAAAATTATAGTCACATTCTCAAGAAAGTCTTAAAAAGAGTTTTGAGTGACAGAAACTAATTAATGCATTTAACTATGGTTGCTTAGCCCCATATATTAAAACTACAGCGGTACATCTTGTCGTTAAGATGGATAATGGCTTTAAATTTGACAACCAGATAAGAGCTACTGTAAAGTCCGGCTTCCTTCACCTAAGGAAATTAGCCAAAGAGAAGATGGGCTTCATCTTCTCAAGAGAACAGCTGGAAATATAAATTCATTCATTTATTACATCTCGTTTAGATTATTGTAACTCTATGTTCCTTGGACTTAATCATTCTTCTCTCACACGGTTACAGCTTGTACAGAATGCTGCTGCATGCCTCCTACGAGGAACGCAAAGAAGGGAGCACATAATGCCTATTCCAGCTTCTCTTCACTTCACTGGTTGCCCGTATATTTTACAATTCAATTTGTATTGTTTGTTTTAAAGATTTTAAATGATCATACACCACCTTTTTTGACCGAGTTTCTTCACCAATATACACCTGCTTGAGGTCAGCTGACTAGGTGCTCCTGATCACACCCACCTTCAAATGGAAGCTCAGAGCTTTGTTGGGGCTCCTAAACTATCGAATGCGTCTGTTCATCAGACAGGCCCCTTCACTATCCATTTTTAAAACATGATTAAAAACTCTTTTTTACTCATAGGCTTTCAACCAAAAGTGAGTCTCGATTTCAGGTTTTATATTGATTTTATGCTGCTATTCTGTGCTGTTGCTATGCTTATTTTTAACTTTTTTACTTTACTTTTCTTCTTTGCGTAAATTGGTATAACAATTCTTAGATTGTATTCATTGTTTGGTGGTACTCCCTCCTTGACGTACATCACTTTGTTTTAGCTTTGCCTTGTGAAAGCACTTTATAAAGTTGATGATGATGATGAAAAATATTTTCTTATTCTGTATTTCATTCTGTCTCCAATAACAAGTTTATTATTGCACTATGTCTAAAGCTTTTCCACTGAACAGTTTCTACAAGTGAGTAGAAATGTTCTTGTTAATCCAGATACGAATGCAGTTTTGAGGAGGAAGTGAGTGCTCCACCTTTAGAGATCATGCTGCTTCTCTGTTGAATAATGTCGCCTACATAAAGCACACAGGAGGCACTGCAATAATACATGGTGCTGTCCATGAGTGGTACTAGATTTCTGCCACTTGTCCGAACAGTTTTTTTTTGTTCCAAAGTGATAAAGAACAGCTTTGTAGTCATACTAATGTACAGTAAATGTGCTAGGTAGGTTGAATTGTTGAGTTATGCAAGGCTTTCAGCTCTCCATAATGGTTTGATACTCAGGAATGTTGTGTAACAGATTTGTGCTCCTCACTTTTCAATGTGGACCCATAGATACTTTCACTGTCACTGGTCCATTTGCATCCATGCACTTCAACCTTTCCTTGCAGTATTGCAGTGATTAATTCACCTCTTCAGTTATTGTGAGAGGTTTTCTCCCTTTTGTTATACCTTTTGGTCATATTAAGTGTGCCATTTTTTCAGCTGTCCAAATTTAAATCCTTGCTAACTGGATATTCAGTGTGAGCCTTCCCTTGTTTGTAGCTAGTCTAATAAAAGCCCTTACCCAGAGGATGTAGAACATCTGGAAAATGAAATAAAAAACAAAGTAGTGACTTGTCGCTGCTAAAGGTATCTATATGTGAGCAAATATATATTTGTTTATGACTGCCTTACCTGGCCTGCAGGTGTACCACAGAAAGTCAATTCAATTCAATTCACTTCAATTTATATAGTAATATATATAGTATATTGCAATTCACAACAAATATCATCTCAAGGCACTTTACAACAAAAGTCATTTCAATACAATTATACAAACATTCCAATCAGTTAAAAGTTTTCTATGTAAGGAATCCCAGCAGATTGTGCTGAGTCATCAACGTGAGGTTGTGCCTGGATCATGCAGACTCCAACCAAAGCTATTCCTCAGCAATCCCTCATACTGAGCAAGCATGTAGCGACAGTGGAGAGGAAAAATTCCCCTTTAACAGGAAGAAAGCTCCGGCAGAACCTGGCTCAGTACAAGCGGTCATCTGCCACGACCGTCTGGGGGTCTGAGAAGACAGAGAAGAGACAGCATGGAGGATGCTCTGTGACTTTGAGCATCATCTGGACCGATGTTCCCCATCCAGCAGGGGGCGTTGTAGCTGAGCAGGGTACCAGGCAATGTGAAGCTTCTATGGGGAGAAAAATACTGAGAAAAAACTGGGTTAACAATCAATAACAGCAGAAAAAATATATTTGGAGAGTAGTAGAAGAGAAAAATAGAAGAGTGAAGAAAAGTGGTCAGTCTGTCCTCCAACAGTCTAAGCCTATAGCAGCATAACTACAAAAATAGCTCAGGATAACCTAACACACTAACTATAAGCTTTATCAAAAAGGAAGGTTTTAAGCCTCGTCTTAAAAACAGACAGATTATCTGCCTCATGGACTAAAACTGGGAGCTGGTTCTACAGGAGAGGAGCCTGGTAACTAAAAGATCTGCCTCCCATTCTATTTTTAGAAATCCTAGGAACTACCAGTAGACCTGCATTCTGAAAACAAAATGCTCTGTTAGGAACATATGGAACAATCAGATCTCTGATGTACGATAGAGCTGATTATTAAGGGCTTTATAAGTAAGGAGAAGGATCTTAAACTCTATTCTGGATTTAACAGGGAGCCAATGGAGAGAAGCCAAAACAGTAGAAATGTGATCTCTCTTTTTAATATTCATCAGAACTGTTGCTGCAGCATTTTGGATCAGCTGAAGGCTTTTAATTGCATTTTGTGGACTTCCTGATATAAGGAAATATTGTAGTCCAGCCTCGAAGTCACAAATGAATGGACTAATTTCTCTGCATCACTCCTGGACAGGATGTTTCTAATTTGAGCAATATTCTGGAGGTGAAAGAAAGAAATATTAGAAACCTGTTTAATATGGGATTTAAATGTCATGTGTTGGTCAAAAATTACATCGAGGTTCTTTACATTATTACCAGAGGCCAAATTAATACCATCCAGATGAAGTGATTGACTTAGCAGTTTCCTTTTTAAAGGTTCTGGTCCAAAGACAACAACTTCTGTCTTGCCTGAATGTAAAAGTAGAAAATTCAGAGTCATCCAGGTTGTTATCTCTTCCAGACATGCTTGTAATCTACCTAACTGATTGGTTTTATCAGATTTTATGAATAAATATAATTGTGTATCTTCAGCATAACTGTGGAAATTCATACCACGTTGTCTAATTATTTTACCAATTGGAAGCATATATATAGTAAAGAGAATCGGTCCAAGCACAGAACCCTGTGGTACTCCACAAGTAAACCTCGAGTGTGAATAAGATTTATCATTGACATGAAAAAACTGGAATCTGTCTGACAGATATGATTGAAACTAGTTGATTGCTGTTCCCTTTATCCCTACACCATGTTCGAGCCTTTCTAAAAGAATGTTATGATTTATTGTGTCAAAAGCAGCACTGATATCCAAGAAGACCAGAACAGTGACAAATCCATTATCTGAGGCCATTAGATTATAATTAGTAACTTTTACCAGTGGTGTTTCAGTGCTATGATGAGCTCTAAAACCTGACTGAAACTCTTCAAACAGATTGTTGCTGTTTAGATGCTAACATACTTGATTAGCAGATATTATCTCAAGAATTTTGGATAAGAAATGAAGGTTATGTTAGACAGCCCCTGTTTGTTCATCAGACCTAATGGCAATTTATAGATTTCTCTTGAACCATTCCGTTTCTTGGGTCTTAAGTCTACAGTTTTGATTTAAGATCAACAACATTACATAAACACCTCTACAAATTTCAAAGTGATGTCAAAAATAAACCCCAAGTTGGTGTAACAGTAAAATGGTTAATAATTCTGATTGCAGCTGCCCCACTCTTCTTTCTCTGCCTGCTTTCTGTCTAATTACTGTCATGAAAGGCCAATAGTGCCTCAAATTATTAACATCATGGTGTATTGATTTCAGTTAAATGGAAAAATAATGTTAGTACAATATTTAGAATGGATGTTGAAATGTTTCTTTTCCCCGTTACTCCCAATGTTCTAAACTTTACTGTCCTCATATTTTTTATTATTAAACAGCCAAATAAATCTCACTCAGCTGTGTCCTAAAACATTATGCTACTAATGTCCTACTTCAAACCCATTGGAGAGATGACGTCATGGATGAAATAATTATGGAAAAGCTAGACAGAAGACAGAAACTAAATAAACTGAACCTCTTTGATTTTACTGAGCAGTGTGAATGCATTCCTTTTATTTTATGAGCAATGGTGTTTATTCAGGGATTTAAAGCCTTGTTTCTACTGAGAAGAATGTTGCGGTGTGGTGAGGTGAGGTGTGTTGCGGTCCACCTTTTTGTCCATTTCCAGTGTAAAAGCCACCCTTACAGCAACGTTGTACCGGCCCTTTAATTGTCCCCCTTCAGTTGTAGGTCTATATGCTGCATTCTAGTTAACTCTTCCAAGTTGGAAAGTCAGTAATCTCGCAGTTGTCTCACGTCATTTCACAGAGACACGCCCCCATTTGGTCAGAAATTTTGAGTTCCAACTTGGATCTCTGGATAGTAGACCAAGTAGAGCGGGCAGCTCGGAGAACAAAGATGGCTGCGCCCGCAGTTGAGACGTATTTTTCTTGTATTTGTATTATGTTGGTCATTTCAATGTCGTTTTTATATTATCTTACACACTTGAATACATTTCTGCTTTTATCCAGTCACCAATTTATACATTGCACCTTGCTGTACATGCATTAAAATGTACAGCATTGTTTTTCATGCTGGTCTGCTGAAGATGCTAAGTCACTAACAACAATAAGAATGACTAGCCTGCCCCTCGACAACTGCTGCCCTCTAAGTGTCCATGTTCTTTCTTACTTGGAGTGTAGTGAGACAAACTGGAACCCTTTAAGTGGGGAATTACGTCACCTTCTCGTGTACAGCGACTCTGATATGGTTAGGGTGGAGCTATTGGTGTCACACAAAACAGTCCTTTGATTGTGGGAATGAAAAACATCACTGCTTTCAACAAGCGCGAGACACCAGAATGTTGTTTCATCTCACCTTACTTTACATGGAATATGTTTCTCTTCACCACATGGAGCCCACTCATTAACACTGCAGTAAGGAAAAAAAGAACCAAAAGCCAAGCAGAGCTGCTGTCTTGACTTATTTCTAATGTTTTATTGCATCACAATTGTCACTGAACTAGTGTGATGATGTGGTATATCTCCGCCTGTCCAGTGAGATTCTAGCTGGTAGCTGAAACACTCTCCTGAATATGTCGGACCGGACCAGACTGGACCAAGCCGCACCGTTCCGCTCAGTGGAAACAAGCCTTTAGTCTTATGAATAAAACAGATTAAAGTGAATCCTCCAAACATATGGCTCTTTATTCAACTGCAAACAAATATTGTGACAATAAATCAAAAGAAATATCTATTAACAGGTAACAGCTTTTGCTCTTTCACTTTTTTAAACAAATCCATGTAAAGAAAAGAATGGTATGGGCCTTTGAATTTAAACACAGAATACAACAATGTCTGATAACTACCAGAACAATACATGTTCTTATTTTTATTCAAAAAAGAAACAGACAGTGATGAAATGTTATTACAGTAAAGGTTTGACTTGCTCATGACAGTTGTATTTTATTCACAGAATATCCAGAACAATAAACATGTCTGTTATTTATAATATGAGTGGGGTCAATAATGATTTGTATGTTCCCCTTGTTTAATATCAGTGTTTGACTCATTCACAGTACATACTTCGAGCCTTCAAACCCAGCATCTTGGTGTGGATTGTTCCCTTAAAAAACTCATGTTAATACGCCTTAAACTATTTTTCCTGATTTTTTCTTAATTTGATTGTTCTGCAGTGATGTCCACAATTCATTACTGCTATTTTTCACACAGTAAATCAACCTTCGCATTTCATCGGGCCCTCTGTGCTCAGGCTCAATTAGTGAAAACCCAGTCAAGACCCTTAATACTGCATATCCCTCAGAAAACATAAACGGGATGGTGCACAAATCTAGGAACGGAGGGAAATCTTTGGTCAATATTGGCAGTATTAAAACACAAACTGTAAAGATATATCAGAAAACAACAAAAATTGCCACGCTCACAACACCAGAACATTTAAACAATGACATTTTTTTCCTGATAAGTTCAGTGACACATGTAGGAGCTACCTTATGACAGCTTTTAATAAATCCTTAGCAACAACAAAATCCCTTCCTTAGTAGGGCTTCCTGATTCAGCTATCATAGGGAGAACAACTGGGAAATTATTTTTTTTCTGTTCTGACCTGAAACATGGGGGGAAAGGAATACAGAAAGAGATCAGATCCACTTTACAACAGGACGACATACATTAATGAAACATTTCTTTACACACACTGATTGTTCTTTAGGTTTAATGAATAAACACTGACAGAATGTCATTTCATTTTACACAACAAAGAATTCCTAACTCTATATTATTTTCCTGTGATTGTTCTTGCTTCTAAGCATAAAGTATTTTGCTGGATTGTGATGTTCAATTTAAAAAGTGCTAATTAGTGAGGCTTCACCCTGTCCACCCCACTAATACTGAAAACATTACCAGTTTGGTGCAATTTGAGTTCAGATCTTTACTGCTTTTCCACTGTGGCTCCTGAGTTAACACATAGGTTCTTGTGCAAGTTTGGGTTCTGACTGTGTCTGTTTCTGCTCCGTACCGAGGAGAAGGAAGTGTCACAGCCAGGGACCTTACACTTATGAAGCAGTCGCAGATGCACAGTCTTGTAATGAGCTCTGAATGTTCCTTTGTTGCTGTACACCTTTTGGCAGATGTGGCAGGTAATTGGAGATCCGCCCCCTTGATGACGGCTTTGTCCGTTTCTGCTACAGCCTGGATTCCTGTGTCCCCCAAGTGCCGACTCATCACCCTCTGGCCTCCCCACACCCATCCCATCACAGCTTTCATCACTGTCCTCAATGGGGAGGACCTCCTCATCCTCTTCACCAGCCTCCCCTTCATCACTCTCAGCTCCATCTGAGTCCCAGGAAGACTGGGCGCTGCCACTGGCACTAAGTACAACAGATGCTGAGGTGCTCAGATCAAGGATTGTCCCATCATTCCCATTTCCACTACCCTCCAACTCTTGTATGGGAGATGTCTCAGCACTGCTAAGTGCAGCAGGTGCTTTGCTCATAGGAAACACCAGTCCCATTCGGTTGTGTCCTCGGAAGATGACAGAAGTCTGACTAGTTGACAGCAAATCGTTATCCTGCTGGTTCTGGAGAGGCTCCGGGCCATCAGAGTCTCTGTCTTTGCAATGAGATGAGGGTGAGTAGGGGGAGGTGGCTGGGCTGAGTGAGTCTTTGGTCAACAGCTTGTGATGCAGGTTCAAATTTGCAGTGTGTCTGTGGATAAAGAAACAAATGTAATTAATCCCATGGTGTTTTTACATATTAGCTGCAGAAGCTGAGCAGTTGTCAGCAGTGATGTAGTTTAGTAAAGGAAGAACTGAGTGTATAGACTCAAAGTTCTCTTGAATTTTTGATAGATTTCACTGGTTTATAGTTATTCACAATTTGAACTGGTCTAATGTCTGGATAAACACCTAACATGCCTGGACTGGTCTAACGCCTGCATAACCAACAGACCTTTTGTATTGTGAACAACTATATACCCCTGAAGCTAATAGTCATATAGTTAAGCCAAAAATATCCTGTCTGGCAGATTTATCTATAGAATTATTTTTTTAATTATTTTTTTAATGGACTGTCATAGTGACGATTTTAAACTGGAGCCACATTCACCCATTGGCCCTCACTAATTGCACACACGTTCATAAAACGTACATAAATTGGTAGACAATTTGAGGTTACGTGCTGTGCCAAGGGGCACATCAAACCTACCAGTTTTGCTATAGTTAATTTATAAAAGTAATCTGATTACTGACTAATGAATACCCCTTCCAAAAGTAACTTAGTTACTTTACTGATTACTTTATTTTAAAAGTAACTATGTTAGGTTACAAGTTACTTTAATAGTTACTTTCTAATAAGATGAAACAGGAAAAAGAAATGGTACCGGCATCATTCTCATGATAATAAAAACGAAAATAAAAGAAAATATTCATTTTCAACATAATAATTTGGCTTTTTTTATTTAAATTATCTAGAAAATGGCATGGTGAAACTTATGTGTCCTTTTTTCATTAATTTAAGGAAAAATGTTATTGGGCTAACAGCCAACCAACCTTTATTGTGTTAAAGATTTTTCTATGTTTGTAGCTCCTTCCACACTTAGACTCTAAAACATGAACACTACTACATGAAGAAGACACAATCAGGGGAAATAAAACCAAAAAACTTTAAAGCCTAATATGCCACAGGTATTCATTTTTTTAGACTGCACTCTATGTAATATTGTCCATGAAATGGCATCGACAAGGCTCTTCTGGTTAACTCATAAAGGGATGAGTTTGCTCCTCAGTGTCCTGAGATACAGTATCCTGAACACTGATTATAATAATGCTACATGTTAGAGATGGAGATAAAGAAATCTTTTCTAATACTTTAATCAACACTGACTTGATGCAAGGCTTAACGCTTCAGAAAACTAAATTGATTAGATAAAACAGGCATAATTCAATGTTTAGGATGCCTGTGTAGCATAATGTCTTTCATCTATGTGCAACTATACTGTCATAATCATTAAATTAAAATATGTGTTCTGATGAAGCTTATTTGCACTGAATCATGTGCGAGGCAATATACTCAGTGTACAGTTTTCTTAATCCCTTTCTTGCTCTTTCAGTCCGCCAGCAACATGTTCTTTATTAACAGGTAAAAGGTGTCGACACAAAATGGGGGTTGAAGTTAACCCACCCCTGTTACCCCTCTGATACAATATGGGATGTGTTGAAAATAATGTGTTTTTTTGGAAAATGTGTTCAGTTGTGGCTTATAAATATGGCTGTACATTGAGATTAATGCTGTAGAGTTCACAGTGTGATACTGTTTTAACAGGGTTACTTTTGCCTCCAAGAGATCAAATAATTACTACCTGTATGTATCAGAATCAGAATCTAGGAGCTAGAATTTGTTGCTGTAAGCTCAACTGTTCAGCATACACAAATGTGTTCCTCTTCACCTCAGATTTATGCGTAGCATATGATAAACTAGTATCATTATTATCAGGATATTGCGGCTACATTTCTATGGCACTTGTATAACCTTTCCACCTCTTGTTAGGAGCTAGAAGAAAACTGTAGATCACAGACATAACATAATGTAATGCAATATATCCTAAAATACACAAAACACATGTCAGTCCCGAGTAAGAGACTTTATGGTACATAACACAACTGGTACAGAACAGCACGAAAAGCATGGGGTCATGTCACCTGTCTCGGCTTCTGCGGGACGGGAAGGCAGCGTTGCAGCCGTCCACTGTACACATGTGCATCTCCTTCAAATGGATGTTCTGATAGTGGATCTTGAAACTGTTAGGATTTTTAAATGTCTTACTACATATCTCACAGTGGTGTGGAAGGTTAGCACACGGGTCAAGGTGAGACAGCCCTGACACCCCATAATCTTCTGCACATCTATCAAGCTCACCCCTCTCATCTAACAGGAGACCACCACCATTAGTCAGTCTGTCTTTATCCCATTTCTGCTCTGGGATCTTTTCGGGTGTATGCACTGAGTGTGGAAGATCCATGTCAGCTCTTTCTTCAGTGCAGATGGATTCCTTACCAGCTGAGCTTCTGTGGTTACCCAAGGGCCTCTTTTCTAATGAGGATGGTGAAACAGCGATGACCCCTGTTTCATTTTGCCCTGGTCTTTCATGGTCATCATCCCTTTCAACTGAGTTTCTAGTGAAGTTTTGGTCCATCCCCAGCTTGGTACCACCCCTTTCGTTTTCTTTGTCAGTGTAATCTTCTCCTGCCTCCCTCTGCTCATCAGTTCTTTCATTACACGTATGCCCTTCTTCTTGATTACTCTCACAGTCATCTTTGTCCCGACACAGCAAAGGAACATCCTCCTCAGATAGGCTTCCCTTATCCATCTGTTCATCCTGCTCTATTACCTCCTTCTCTATTTTTATTGGCATACTTGACTTCCGTGATTTTTTCTTTGGTACAGGATCTGTCATACAAGGTTCAGGAGCTGTGTTGGGTTTGACAGGAACAGAAGATGATAAAACTGGAAGAGAGGGTAGCGTCCCTGGGGTGTTAGCAAGTTCCGCTGGGGTGACCAGGCTTCGGTAGAAAGGCAAAACTGGCTGTACTGTTTTCAAGTTAGGGAAGAGGATGCCAGTTTGGCCCATGCTTGAGAAAGAACTGCTATTGAGCTTAGAAGCAGTGTCTACATTGCTCACCATATAGGGAGCTGACTTATGGCTTTCTGTGGAAGAGATGGAGATTGTATTGCTATATTCCGCTTTTTTTTCTCCTTGTGAACTTTCATCAGCAGACAAGCTTCCTCGTAAATCTTTGTCTCTGTTGTTTCGGTTCATTGGCATGTGGAGCCGAGGGTTTGGGTTGGCGCTGTGCCGATTGCGACTGCGCAGTGAGCTGAACACCATGTTGCAGCCCTCAATGGTACATTTGTGTTTAATTTTCAGATGAACTGCATTGTAATGAATTTTCAGCGTGCCTTTGTCATAAAATGTTTTCTCACACGCATTGCAAAACACACGACCCTTCTTCATAGAGCCTCCGCACCCTGAGAGCCCTCCAGTGCTGCTTCCATTCCTGTCCAGAGAACGCAGCTTACCCTCAGGTGACATCTGTGGGACATCAGAGTTCATGGATGGTGTGCATGGTGTGGATGATCCATCTGAGTAGTTGTCACTGTTTGAGAAATCCTCAGCCTCAATCTTTGCAATTGTGGAGTGTGTGTCCATTGTTCTTTCTCCAGTTATGTCCAAATCAGAAGAGTATGAGATGGAGCTGGAACCTGGCAGGCTGCTCTCTGAGGGATGTGAAAGATGGCGGGGGTTGTCCTTTCCAACACCATCCCTCACTTCATCTTTTCTCTGAAGGTACTGCTCAACTGAAGTCCCACATGGCTGCTGCTGTTGCTGCTGTTGCTGATGTTGCATTGCCCCTGGTGATGAGCCTAGAAAGGGAGCAGGGACAGAACCTAGCAGCTGGAATGGAAGCATGAAGGCCATACTATTGATAAAGTTCTCGAAGTGGTGCATGCTGTTGCTGCTAATCTTTTCTGCCTTCGTTGTGGAGAAACTGGCCGTGGAGCGAGGAGTGTTCCGCTCAATAAAGGTGCGGATATCCGAGTTTGTGCGGGTGCTGGGAACCAACACTGCCTGCCCCTCCTTGTCCTGAAGAGCCATAAGCTCCACAATTGATTTGGTTTCACCGAAACGCAGAAACTGCTGCAGTGTAGCAATCTCCTCCTCAAAGGTCATGATGGCCCACCTGTCCAGCACCTTACCAGCAACATCCTGCAGACAGAGTAGAAAAACAGGGAACAAGATGCAGGAAATGGGTGAGCATAATCTTATGACATAGATTGAATAAGAAAATAAAAGGGGAGAAAGAAATTTCATCAGCAGCATTAAAACTGTATGTTGAGCTGCTCATACATATTTATAGAGCAGCTTATATGACACACCTTATAAAACAGATTGGCAGCAAAGTTGAAGGAAGGAATCAAAACCAGCGTTATACAAGAGGGCAGTGCAAAAACCCTGAGAACCCTAATTACACACACAGTGTTTCAGCGTCTCATTCTCCTTCTTCACCTGCTCCGCATCTGCAGAGAATGCAAACAACCTCATTGGAGCGATGGTTCGTCTTTATACTTATACGTACTCCAAACATGCAAAAATAAAGCCGTGCATGCCATACGTCGCACACACGTACTCCAACACGGCTTATCAGACAGAGCCCCTGTGATCAAGCAGGTCTCCCCGCTCTCTCAGGCCAGCGCTAATCACATGTGACTTTGAGAGGCTTTGAAAGAGAAGAGTGGCTTCATGCCCTAACCGGGATTAATATTTTATCACAGAGCATTCATTGGGTGTCTGTCGAGGATTCGGACTCAACATTTGCTATTAAATAAGCTAACATAAATGAAATGCAGCGCAACTTGAATTGTTGATGATGCACAAATTGAAGTGAGATCTTGTGCTGTCACTGAGCCCACATCCTGGTGCTCAGTTGGCTTGGCATCAGCTTCAATCAAATTCTGGAGCAAAATACATAATATTTACAAATCTATCAGCTCTGTCTGGAGAGTTGTCTGAACTGAGCGTAGCGTGGCTGTAAACAGGCAGCATTTTTTAGTGATACAGGGAGTTGTTCGTTCTGGTGGCTACATTTCATCTCCAAAGGCTTTCCTGACTCTCCTTCTGCCTTCTCCCTCTTCTTCAGACAGACTTTTATTCTTGTCTTCAGGTCTCATGCCACTTATCCATGTTTTCAGGTTTTAGATTAAAATCATATTAAACAGAACCAACAGGAATTTGTTCTATCCAGTTCATTGGGAAATAGTTTTTCATTTCAAGGATGGAATATATCTTCTTGGATATTTTTTTTCTTGTTAAGTTCACTTGACAACATGAACTGAAAATGGCTCTCACAGCTTTTCCCTAGGTGGTGGTAAATGGACTAAAATTACACTGCGCTTTTCTAGCCATACTGACCACTCAAAGCGCTATACACTGCAGCCGCAATCATCCGTTTGTATTCACGTGCACCGTCATACACTGATACAGAGCTTGGTAGACATCTTGGGGTTAAGTGCCTATCCCAGAGGCACATCAACATGTGGCAGGAGGAACCTGGAATTTAACACACAACCCTTAAATTGCAAGACAACTACTCTACCTTCTGAGCCACACTTGCCTCAAGTCATGATAGTTCTGTTCAAAATGTTATGCTCTTTTAATGATAAATTGGTTATTTTGGAAGATTAACGCTTGAAAGGTGACACACACCTCAACACGATAAAACTGTTTCTATATTTATTGGAGTATAATTTAGATCTCATTACAGCCACCAAAGAGGTTATGTTTTTGCCAGGGTTTGTTTGTTTGTTCTTTAAGTTTATTAGTAGCAGAACCTGCTGAGCCAAAATGAGACTGAGAGCTGTTGCCATGCTTTCTGGTTACTAACCTGAATATGGTTGACAAATTCAGGATTGCAAACCTTTAACGACTCATATGCATTCATGATTTAACAGTCTTTAAAATGAGAGGTAACAATTCACCATTTTTTTGGTATTCCTCTAATTGTATTTTTAGTTTTCCAAAAAGTCTGACTTCACCACCATCTTGATCTGCTACAACAACCAGAATTTAGACAAAGGTTTGAAGGAAATAATACACGCTGTGCAGCTACACACGCTGCTATTATATTGCATTGAACCATTCCACTGAATACTTCAATATTTGTTTCCAACTAATGATAATTTATTTATTTATTTTCTTATTTATTTATGGATTTATTTACTTGAATTTAGGGGAAACCTTTGGTCAGTTTCTGATGTCTCACCACTGGTTTCCTAGAATCTGTGTTTAGTGCAGAACACTTCTGTCCAATTTTAACCAATTGAAATAATTTTAATCTAGAGCTAAGCAAATGTAATCCAGAATCATTAAAAGCTGTCAAACAGTCCCTTATGACATGCTACCAATCACAAAATGGAATCCATTAGGCCTTGTTAAAACATAAGCATTGTTGTTATGGGACAGACAGTGGGATTCAAACATTTGGGCAGCTTTAGAAAAAGTGGACAGAATTAATTAGGTTTTGGATTCCTCTCACCTGGAGCACATATCCTCTAATGTAGTCCTGCAGGGTCCAATCCAGAGCGTTGAGGATCTGGATGACCTCCTCCTGTTTGAGGACAGAGAAAAGACGGTCTAGGAGGATTTTGAGCCGTATCGGGATGGCTTGGGTGCCGTACAGCATCAGGCTGCAGATATCGAACACGACATTGGAGTGCACAATCTCCACCTGGCTTCTCTGGAACATATGGTGCACCTTCAGCTTGCTCAGGGCTAGAATAAACGTACCACATTTTAATGGATTAGATTAGATGAAACAGATATGCAAAAAATGCTGACATAAAATGAGACTAAAGGTGTTTGGAATTGTTTCAGGTGAGTAAGTTTTAAGTCAATATTTTGGAAATAACTAATTATATTAAAATTTATCCATTACAAAGTACCAACCTAAGTTAAATTCACACTTTGCCACTGAAAGTTTATAAAGAAGTTTTTTATCAAATTTACAAACTCCAGTGAAATATGAGAATTGTGAGCATGAGAAAATTAAAGAAAAGACCATGATACATTTAAAGGTTAATTTTAAATGTGTGGAAATATGGAAGTTAGCTTAATAACTAATAGCATCACTATGTGATCATACAATGGGATGCTGCTCTTTACACCTGGCTCATGGAGAACCAAACCAATAAAGCTCCAATGGCCACTGAAGTCCATGTTAATCCATGTTAGTAGGGCTTTTTTAGTAATGACTGATCTTTTCTATTTCCATACCAGTAATCAAATTAAATATAAAAATGTATATATACATATATGATTAAATGTTTTGATAAAAAACTTTTTGCCATCAAGAGATGTAAAGCTGGTGAGGATTTATGTGACAAATGAAACCTATCTGAAGAGTGACCAGCTGATGAGTGAGTGAACAGTCTCAACACATATCTGTTCTTCTTTCACTTTTTTAAGATAGATCTCAACCTCCAAACATCTCTATATGAAATTTATTTTGATCTTGACTGTGCTGATGTGGTGGTGACGTGTTGCTCCAGCTCTTACCGTGTGCTACCCAGCCATGTTTGCAGTTTTCACACTGCCTCCTTTTCAGCTTCCCAGGTTTAAAACCATCACAGTTACAGTTCACCAGGGTACAGCATATAGCCTGTAAATTATGATAATGACAACCATTTAATAAATAAAATAACAAATAAAATCCATATGTTCTGTCGATAATGTTTAAGAACTTCGTTATCTCTGTTTTATAGAAATATTGCTATTTTCTGTTGGTATTTTAAATTATTTCATAAAAATCCAGAAGGTACAAAAATAAAGACAGAGGAATAAAACATAATAGCTAGCCTCCTTTACTTCTCATCCTGTAAAATATCAGTCTGTGGGTGTAGTGGGCCTCAATCTACAAAGTGACATGAAAAATGTACAACTACCAGATGCCAAAGGGCATAAATGCTTCTAGTTGTTTAGCTTCCTGTTGTGGATTGCTCATTGCTTGGTTTTCTAAAAGCGGAAGAAGACTTTAGTGAGGATTAATGCAGGAGCTGTGCTCTCTGCAGCAGCGAGCAGACACCAGAGCCCTTGAACACTCCAACATACATGCAACCTGTTTTATGGTTAATGCAAATATTCAGGAATTTATTTCAGAAAAGTTATGTGTACAGAACTGAAACAAACAGAAATACAAATGAAATATATACACAACAGCAATAAGTGTTTGTGTAGCTACTCTGATACAAGAATTTAATATTTGTTTTGCCTGAGAGAAATATTCTGGAGCAACAGAAACAGAAAAAGCATCATCAGATTTCTGATCAAAGCTGCTTTTCTTAGTGGTACATGCTGAAACCTTGGGATGGCTCTGCTCCAGCACCTCTCTCCCTCTGCATCTATAATGGATGATCAGTTGAGTTTTAGTATACATGAGCAGAATGCTTAGCTCCTTGCTGGATCTCTCTTGCCTGGCAGAGAAATAGTAATGTGTGGGTGGATGGGTTGGGGGCAGCCGCCTCCTCATTTACTCAGTCACTTGGTTCTGTGATTGAAGCTCTTCTTGTCCTTCTAATCTGGAGCCACGTGATTTCACCTTGCACTAACTTCTCATCATTAGTGCGAATAAAACTGAGCGGGGATGAAGTTGGTGGCAGCTACTTGGCCTTGATATACAACCAGTAACCTTCAGTCGTGAGATGTCCGCTGGCAGGACTTTTTTCATCATCAGCTTCTGTGTCCGGACTGGAAAAACCAAGTTCCTCCACTCAACTGGTGAGGTGTAAAAGCACCTTTGCTCATCCCTCAGAGACTTAATCCCATCATTACAGAGCAGCGAGAGCTAACACAGCCCAATTAGACTAATCCCATCCCAGTGTGGGTGCACACACACCCGGCTGCTGCTCCCCCTAATATACATCTCAATCAGGTGCTCTGCGCTCCCACACACACACATTATAATTCAGTGCGGTTGCAGTTGTTTTGTATTAATTAGTGATTCATTTCATGAGTTCCTGAGAGAAAGACAAAGAAAAAGCAGATGAAGACAGGGATGATGGCTGGCAGCGAATGCCATGCCCCGTCTCCTTCTCTTTGCCGTTGTCACAACAAAGCCGTAGCTGTTCGCATGCATCAATGAAGCCAATGACAAGAAGACTAATTGCACAAAATGATGCAGGTCCTTCAGCGCTCTCTAAGCCAAAGCTAACTTAGCGCAGCTTTCTTTACATAACTGAGGTACGCCCTGCCCCCAGCCCTTCCCATTCACCTTGATCTTTTTAAACATGTCTGATTAACAGTACTAGCAACCAAAGAAAAGTCCACAGGCTGTTTGACAAATGACAGTCAGTGATGATCTGTGATAAGTGATGGAGAAGGAGCACAGTTTGTTGTGTGTGTGTGTGGACATTCAGTAGTGTTCAGATACATTCTGTTTAAAACGTTTGAATCAAATTGCATTTTGTTACTAGTTGTCCTTTCTCTGGAAGAGGTGTTACATCCTTGACTCTGCAGAATGTCTCAAAAGTTTCTATAAGTAAAAAAAAGTTATGCAGTATTAATAGATTTTACTCCATTGGTTCAGAATTATCTTTTTTATTTATCCAGTATCCAGGTTTTAAGTCGGTCTCTATGCTGCTAATGTTAGAGTTTTCGGTGGTTGTGTCTTTGTTCTGAGAGACTGCACACAGGTCATGTTGTGTAGGATGGATGAAGGGATAGATGGATGGATGGAGGCCATGGCTCATAAAAAAAATAAATAAAAAACAAGTGTCAAAGGTGGAAAATGTCAGGGATGCAATAAAGAGTCCTGGTATGTTCATGAGCCATCCCTGGCTGGCTGAGGGTCTATAATGTGTCTATTAAGGTCTGTGTAAACAGCTTCAGAGAGCGAATGGAAGTAAACAGCTGCTCGGACAGAGACCGCTGTACTGAACAGACAGGAACTTGGACTAATGTGGCAGAAAGCTAATCAATTAGCAGCAGCTTCACTCCACCTTATTCTCTGTGGGGAAACGGATGTGACGGGGCCAAAGATTAAATTATATTAGGACAACCGGCAGCTCAGAAGGAAGAGGAACACAGACACATTTTACAACCAGTCAATAGGAAACTAAACATCTACCAGAAAAATCAGCTTACATTCAACTAACACAAGCAAATAATGATTTACTGATTTTGTAAAGTTAACATTTGCTATAAAACAAGGAACATAAATTATAAATAAGACATAGGTACAAAGTTCTAGATATACAATATTTTATATATACTGGAAAAAAAAGGCTTAAAAAGGCATTATAACTGATAACTTTAGCAGTAGATATGAACCTGATAAATGATTAATCTGAACAGTTATGATTGATGATTTTAAATGTTCCGGACTTCATTTCTAAACCATGATGAGGCTGTTGAACGTGTTCTGTTAGAAAGCTAGTAAAAGGCGTCCACACCGACCACAAAGACTTGAGTTAGATATGTCAAATAATAATAATAATAATAATAATAATAATAATAATAATAATAATAATAATAATAATAATAATAATAATAAAAACCTTGCAGATGTGTTTCTTTGTCAGACTTGAAATTTTATTTAATCACTTACATAAAGTCTTATTGTAATCTTGTGGAAGAAATGTGTCTGTATTTTATAACACTGGATAAAAACAAGACAGTCAACTTAAAAAAGATAATACATCCAGAAACATTAGTATCATCCTGTAAATGATAAATGGAATCATTTTTTATTGTAGGGAATGTAAAGTAGAGCTGAAGTCAGGGAATATTTATTTTACTTTGCTCACAGTCAGTTTGTTGCAACCGTTTTAATTTACATACATAAAAAGTCATTCACTCTTTATGTGTCTGGCTGCATTTATTCTACAAGAAAGAAAATTTACAACTATATATATATATATCAATGTGATGGTAGTAAAAAAAGAAAGGAAAAGAAAGAGTAGAAGACAAAACCATAAAAGCGTAGAGAACAGCAAGTAGTAACAGGCTGCAGTTAAAAGTCCATACAGCCTACAGACAACCTGAAAAACTCATTATTCCAAACTGATTCTGCAGTCAATCAGAAACTGACACACACTGATCAATCAATACATGTTCCAAAACTGAAACAGACTAAATTCAGCACAGATTTACCTGAAGATCCATGAGAGAGAAGTTGGCCTCTTTACAAAAACAAGTTAGAAGGAGACAGAAATGTGAGCGTCAGGATGGAAGAAGGCAAGCCAAAGTTTGGATGGCTTTCTGCTGCTGGTTGCTTGCCGTTAGGAACGCGGAGGGAGTGTTTGGCTCCGAGAGAGAGTAAATGAGGGGAACATGTTAGTACACTGAGTCTGAGAGAGTTTGGCTTCCAGCTATGCTCTGATTAATATCAGATCTCCCTCTCTCCTCGCAAGCCTCTTGACAATCTTGTCACATCTGGCTGACAAATCCTTACAAGCCTTTTGGTGGCAGCGCAGAGCAGATGCATTGAATGGACACACACACGCGCGCGCACACACACACACAGTTTGGAGGTTGGTGTGTGGGTTTTGGGGGTGTTACAGAGTTAGTCTGGGGCCAGCAGGGAAAGATCACAGCTTAAAGAGATCCTCAAGGGGGTAAAAGGCTGGAGCAATATGCTCCCAGCCCCCCCATTCCATGCCCTTCATCCATTCACAGCCAAAACATCATGAAGCGACTGAAGCTAATGGAGCTGATGAAGTTTACAGTCGACATTAGACACCTTCACACATCCACACAAGCAAAAGCTATCAGGAGAACACAAAGCAAAGATCAGCTTTATCTGGATAAACAAGGGCCCCAAGATGGAATCCTGTTCTAGTTATATCTCTTTTATGGCACACGTGTGTGTGTGTGTGTGTGTGTGTGTGTGTGTTAAGTGGTCCCACAGATGAGCAGACATAAATCCTGATAATTTGCTGTTATTAAAATAGAAAACAAAAGATGGAACAAGTGAAATAAAAGCATGAATAAAAGATTGTTGTAGTCAAATATTTTACTTTCTCTCTCTCTCACACACAATTACACAAACATTGTGTGAAATGACAGAACAATAAACTCATTCATCGAAGTGGGAAAGGCAACCTGGTGATCAGATTGAATTTTTTTCATTTTTTTTTATTAAAATTTTGGAGGGAAATTCTGTAAAATATTCAATATTCTTTCATTTTCATCTGTCATGTTAGAAAGCATGGTAAAGTGTAAAGATGAAAATCATTTTGTTGACATACATATGTAGATGCACTGATTTAAAAAGGAAGCTTGTCTGGAACTTAAATTATCACATTTTAAATCTTGAATTTAAGAATTAAACATCAGAGAAGGAAGGTCTTAATTTGGGGGGATTATTATCAACTTTTTCTTAATAAATCAGTTGTTTCCACAGTTTGTCTTCGTTCTGGTGTGCACTAATCTGACAGTGAATGAAATCCTGCTGCTTTACTATAAATGTACATAAGCAGTGTTTCACTATGATGCAGACTGCTCAGATATGTGTTACACTATATTATGTTTGCAACCAAACATTTTGAATACATTCCAATAGGCTCAGTTGCCAGGAGGTCAAGTGGCTCTGCCTTCCAAACTGCAGGCCGACTAAGTGACGATCCATTGGATACGGAACAAGCCCGGGTTAGAAGTGTATGTGTTCTACTCCCCTTTATGACAAACAAAGAGGCCTTTTCAAAAATCAGCTTTTAAACACTGACTGAACCTACAGTATACAATAAACCACTGCCACAATCACCTGCTTAAGAATCCACAACGACAAAATAATGTATTACACATTTAATAAGTAAATGAATGGAAAAGGAAAATAATACATTTTTAGAGACCAAATTAAATGTATTCATAGATAAAAAATAAGAATTAAGAGGATTTGTTTCTATAATCTTGGAGAGCATCCACGCAATCTGCACATAACTGTTCATCTTAGTTCATTATATTGTTCTGCTTTCTAAACATTTAGACATATGAGAGCATCTAAATCATAAAGATGGGAGCATTTATGAGGACTAAAAAAGTCCTCAAATTAGCTGCACCAAAGAGATAGTTCCTTGCTTTCTTTTTTCTTTTTAATAAGACAAAGTTCAGGTTAAGCTGCTCATATTTAGGAAGCATTTTAATATTTGATAAGTTGGTATGAGAAAAAAGTTTTGTTAAAAAAGTTTTTTGTAAAGAACTAAAACTGAGTTTTGACACTTTTGCAATAATCCCCAGCTGCAGACCTCCCTCAGATCACTGACAGATAGAAGATCCTCAAATGAAAAATGTCCAGACTACACTGAGCTACACGTTCTTCGGATCCTGATTATGTGTGCAGCCATACTGAGAGGAGCCTGAGCTGATGGAGAAAGGAAGTGAAAAGCCGTGCGTCTCTTACCTCGGCCATTGTCATTTAGTGGGAAGTTTCCAAGGATACGGCGGAGTTCGCCATGAGTTCCACAAATCAACTACTTCCAACTCTCCTGCCGCACAAGTACTGAGGCAAAAGAGCTATGACTCGCAGCAGCGGCTCCTTCAGCAACAGACACACATAGTCTCTGCTTCTCTCATGAGAACACACACACCCTCATACACTCTCATATACAGCCACATGCGATTGCACAAAAGAAGAAAAAAAAAACCTGGCTTTATTCTGAAAGCACAGATGTACATGTGCCTTCTCTGCTGTTTTACCACTAATGTGCAGTGGACTCCCTCTAAACTACTCAAGATGTTTTGTGTGTGTGTGTGTGTGTGAATGTGTGTGTGCAGAAACTGGGCACAAGGGATTGGAATGAGATCCTCCCACTCAGCATTCTCACCTCAGGAGCTGCCTGCTCCCTCCCTAGCCTACACAGAATACACACACACACACACACAGAGGTGTGTGTGTCCTTTCACGCGCGCAGATTCAGACATGTCTACCCCCTCCGAGTCACAGGGCAGTCCCCTCACAGCTGGCTGGAAGAGGGCATGACACTCATCTTTCACAGAGATTTGATCAAAAGGAATCACAAAGGCTGGAGGCTCTCCTAATGCAGCTAGGGGAGACTCTCCCTTTCCCCCCTTCTCTCCCCTCCTGTCTGAGTAATGCCCTAAATCAACGCTGCCCCTCTCGATGCACACAGCTCAGTGTGTGCGCCTGCATTCACCTTAACACAGCTCTGTGAAGAGCCTCCGTAACAAGTTATGCCTTGTGCCGTCAGGAATGTGTAGGTGTCTGTGCTGAGGATTTTTCAGAAAGAGGGGGACTTCACACGTTATAAACACTCCGTCTCTTATCTTTCAGAAAATATGTACTAGACTTTAGGTGAGTCTTAAAGCTGAGTGTTGTTTCCGAAGAGAGCAAAACCATTTTTTGTCAAAAGCAGCCTAACGATACTGCCAGGTGATAAGGAATCACAAAAAGTTCAAGTAAAAAAATGTAACATCAAACGAATCCAACAAACACAACAACAATTAGCTAAAACCGTAAAACATCTTACATAGAAAATGTACATCATCCCTGGGAACAATTAGATTGTGTTTGGTGATCTATAATGATGTTGATGGTAATGTCATTGTTTTATTTGCTCCATGCCTAGCAGATTACCTATCATTATATGTGCTTATGTCACATAAAACATAAAACAATCATTTTAGAATTGTGTGAATTAATCAGTATTGGATCAATATTTTCCCTGCAACTAAAACAGTTTGACCAATTCATAGTGGAAAGTCTGAAATCCAGCTTATCTGGGCTCTGGTGCGGCAGGTTGGACTCACCCGTTATGGACAGGCCCTGTGCTCTGCCCCCTGAGCTATACCTCAGAAATCATCTTTGTATTACAGGAGGTAGTGTTGTACCTGAACACGTACATTTATTAGACTCATTTATTGAACTGAGTGAATCTTTTCTTACACAACAAACCAGAAGTGAGCACAACTCATTCTGACATCAACAAAAAGAACTCTAGGTGAATAATAGAGATACACTGTGTGTGTGTGTGTGTGTGTTTCCAGGGAGGTTTAATATGGAACATTTCTCTTAATAGCTATCTATTTAAAAAGGTAATGCCTCCGCAAGGCGCTTAGACGTGTGCAGAATGAAAGTACACCATTTCCGTTAAAATTTATATTTTAACTACATACAAAATAAAAGATTTCTTTGGACGACCATAACACTGTTTATATTTATGTATCCCAGGCAATAATGGGCGCCACAACGAGACATGTACAGTACTGTGGAAAATGGAGCACTCGGTAAGTACTGCTGCTCTGTCTAAGCCCCGTGGATTTCACTATCCCTCTCAAAAGAGGAGCGACCATACCGTATCTAAAAGTAGAGTTAGTTTAGGTGAAGCCTACAACAGATGGACACAAATGAAAAACTTTAACGGCATCAAAACGCAAACATAAATGGCAAAGTTTCTCATGGATAGGTAAGACAAGATGCTAACGGATAACATTAGCTGTCGGCTAAAAAGCTTTGCAATACTTATGTTCCTTATATGACTTTGATCCTAGATATGAGAGCACTGATCATAACCCATCAATCTCCACACAGAGTAAAATCCTCTTGCTCTGCCCAGTATAGCAGGCTTCCTTTCACCGCTGCGGTGAGTGGCTATTATAAACAGTGTTCTAGCTAGCTTTCTGTATTCACATAGGTCTCCAACCATACACCTTAGTCAAATACGCACACTGTGAAATCTGTTGGAAGCTTATGTAAAATCTAAAGTATAAATGATGAGTTTCATAGAGAACATCACCAAGGGGAGAGTGGAGGAGACACCTTCGCAGCCTCTGAAATAGGATTCATAGAGGACAGGTAAAAAAAATATTGTTGCCTTTGACATATATTTTGTTATATTTATTTTTCATTTAGAATTTAGATTTAAAATATTTAGATATCAAATAGACTTATTAGTACAAAATAATCCTTACACCTTAAGATCAGTCACTGGACATGATGCTGGCTGGTCACGGCTACAAACCTGGCATCTGCATGGCTTATAATTAAGTTTTGCTGTTGCAACTACAACCTCGACGCACTAGATGTCGCTTTGGTGCCCATGTTCCATATTCAACCTTAAACTTTAAACAATATCAACTACAGTTTTCCAAGACAATCATTAAAAATAATAAATTAGCCAGTTTTCTTATTTCACTTTTGTTTTTACCAGGAATGCTCAGCAGTGACAAGCAGAGGAAAATGCACCTTAATGCATTCTGTAAATTCTAACTTTTCTCTCAAACCGCAGTTTAGCCAAGCAGCTTCAATAACAGTACAGATATTTATCTACTTGATGTGCTTAAACAGAATCAGGATTCAACTGAAAGGGAACATCAACCTTGTAGTATAAATGGCCACAGTTCATAGGCCTCATTCTAGCCGAAGAAGTCCACGTCGTCCAACATTTATGATTAACAGTTATGTCCCTGTCGCTTCTAAACCTGCAATGGAATTCCTTACCAGTCCAGATCTAACATCCACCTCTACTCCCAGCACAATTTCCTTGTAATCAGTATCTGAACAGACTGGTATTGCAGTCCAGAAAGAAAAATGCTGCATAAGCATAAAGCCATCTTTCTGCACAAAAGAAAAGGAAATACTAAAGAATTTAGCCAGAGATGCCAATAGAGAAACCCCCCCACCACCTATTTTTAAAGAAGCAGTATGTGCCAATACTAATTTACAAAATCATAAAACTGAAATACATCCAGCTGGGATGAGGCTCTCAGTGTATGACAGGGTAGCCTAAGAACCGCATGGATGAAGAGATGGCTCAGGTCAGCCAAAGCTAACCAATGTTTTATCATGTCAATGTTTTTGCTTCCTGACGTTCAGTTCTGGTTCCACCATAAAAAGCTCTGATCATTGATGTTCTTCTTTCTCTTAGCCCTGCAAAATGTGTCAACCTGAAGTAATTTGCAGACAACAATCAAAATGCTCAATCAGGTTAAGAGGAAGAAATCCTTAAAAAAAATCTTGATCACATTTGAAAGTTTTCTTTGAAACTGTCTTCAGGTTTTATTACAGTAGTCTATTTCGTTGCTTCTTAGTAGCAAAGGCTAGATTTGTAAAAGTAGCAAAAAGATGTTCATGAAAGAAATATGTCAAAGAGCCCAATCTAGCCTAAAGATGGGAAGTTCATCTGATGTGACGCCTTTTCCGCTTACTAATATGTTTTCATGTCATTTTTCTTATCCTTTCTGTCCTTTCCTCCCTCAGCCGCAGAGGGAAAGCTCAGATGACTTCAACTATTAGAGGCAACTCCTAATCCACAAATTACGCTTCAGGTTTGGACAAGTATGTCAGACGTGCTCCACTTGTGGAGGCAAAAAGGTAAGAAGGGAGAGTGGGGGTGTAGGACCGTAGCTGAAAATGTTAAAATAAAGCTTTTAAAAAGAGAAAAACCTGATTTTTAAATGATTTTTCATTATTTAGAATGAATGCTCCCCATTTAAAGGGGATATCTGCTCTAAATAATCACATTTCTTTCTTTACCAAATGCAGAAGGCTCAGATGTACATAAATCAGCTGAAATGCTGTAAGGGAGGGACGAGAGTTACTTATCCATTTTCTCCACCCACCTTCTTCTTGTGAGCAAAACTCTCCAATCAGATGCCTGCCTTTCCTGCCTCAAGGGTAGCTACACCCTCTGACTTCGCATTCAAAAATTTGCCAAGTAGCCTTGCTACCAGATAGAAACGCAGCTAATGGCCATTAAAGTCTGACATTAAAACTGCATTACTTTCCACAGGAGATCAAAGCTGTTCTTATTTCTGAAAAGCCCTAAATGTTATGAGGTTACATATGAGGATAAGAGATATCTCGTCAAGGCAAGTATCATAAGTTTGGAAAGCCCTTTACTCCCCTGCGGTTGTTCATGCAAGCAGATCTGCTTACTGGCCTTGTATTTATTCCATACCTAGGGGATGCATAACAAACACAGCCCCAGACCTGGCCTGGATTAGGTCTGTGCTGCTTGTCAGATTGCTGCTCTCTGGGAGGGAGTACCTCAGACGTATTTGTGCCTTGGGGGCTGAGGGTGAAAGCTACAACTAAAACCACAGCAAATCAACTCCATGTGCAGCAGAACAGGTCACGCTGCCTACTTACATATCTGTCATTAGCCTTCCTGAAGGGCAAAGGAAAAGCGGACTGAGTACTTGTAGAGATGAACACATAGAATTGCACACACCCCTTTATACTTTGTTTTGGTGATGAAGGAAAGTTTTAACTCTGTCTTTGTTCCTTGAATGTTAGATTTGGCTACTTCACCTTTCTTAAGGTAATTTTACTAATAGAAACTACATTAGATTTGTGAAGGTCGAGTGCACAATTTATCATGTTTAAACTTGTTTAAAATTTGAATATGAAGTGTAGCTAGTTTTCTTCTTGGTCTTCACTCTCCACTCTTTTGATTTGTTTAGATTATTTTCTCTGTCTACAGCCCAGCTTTGATCACAATTTTATCTACAGCAGGTAGGTGCCAACAGCTGATGATAATGATCCCAAATAATCAGAACTACATGCTGTTCCTCTCCGCTTTAGATAATTTAATGGGTGTGGTGTTGGTGAGGGGGGGGGGGTTGTCATATATGGGGTTGGTTTGTATTTAGTTAACTGGATAATCTCATCACAAACTAAAGATGGAAAAAATGACAAAAAGTAACAATTAGATAAAAAAAATACCTCTAAAGTTGAAATATGCACCAATTTCTCTTTTTTTGTGGTCAAAACCAGATGAGGAGAAATTCAGATTTGATTATACTTTTTTATTTAAAACATTAAAGAACATGTTAGCAGCCATTAAAATGTGATTGTTTGTATAGGCTTCACGTAAGTATTAAATAGGTTTCGATATTAGTATTGATCATAATCCACACTAACATGCATGACAGCTGTGTTATACATAAGCACACATACATAGGCAGAAATGGAATATATGGAAAAATGTTTGAAAATGTAAAAGATTTAGTCTGTTACAGGTATTGTTTTCTCATCATATTCTCTCTCAGTAGTTTATTTACATCCAAACATGATTTGACAACCAGTCATGCATAAAATGAGCATATATGAGGTAGTGGAAGCTGAGATATGATTGTTCATACACTGTGTTACAATAACCCAACACCTGATTTCCTCCTCGAACTGCTCCTGAGACTGAAGATCTGCTGGGATTTTTATCCCCCCTCTGGCTGTGTTAGAAAGCTCTCTGACCAAAGCGACTTGCTTCATCATCACGTATACCAAGCATTCTTACCTGCCCATTTTGAGATGAAAGCTTTGAGACTCCTGCTTGGTTGTGGCCTTCCAGTCTCACCTCTCAGCATGGTGGGCTGGTGGGTGCAGCTACTGCTGAGTGGCTCCCTCTGTCACACCACTGGTTCATTCAGGTGGTGCTTTAAAATGTGGTTTGCATCGTGCTTCTCTGTCTCAGGAAGACTAAATTACATGTAGGACAGCTTATCAACTGCATACACAGACAAAGAAAGTGCTGTACTTAGTTTAACTTAATTTTTGTCAGTGGAAGCATAGTTATTACAGCTTACTCTGGAAAAATTTTGTCCAGTGATCTTAATACGGCTTATAAACTATAGAAATCACTGCAATCTGTTTCACACACATGAAATAGTTGAAGAGAGAACATTGGCTAGATGAGAGTACAAGAGCAAAAAGCCTACCCTGCCTCCTCTTGTCAGGTTTTGGTTTTCAGATTCAGGCTAATATTGGTAGGAAAATAAACTAACAACCATAATGGTACAGAGGACTTGGAAGAAACATGACTTCGGGACTGACTAGAACAAACTGACAGAGGAAAGCAGACACACTGGGGTTTTTAAAGGGCAGGGCAACAATGGGAAGACTAATCAGGAAGACAAGGAATAGTTGAAAATATTTAACAGGGAAACACACTGCAAGTGCATGGCAGTGCAAGTTTCCATAAAATAAAATAGACCACCCAGAGTTCCATAGGAGATGGAGGGAACTTTTGACGAGGAGGGCAACGTCTGAAGATCTTTTGACTGAGATTACAGGTGCGGAGAACCCATAATCTTGGTGATTGGCAGAATCTTGTGTCTTTGAGGCAGTCAATGCAAAACCTTGTATTTTGGAGGCCAAGGATGAGGAACCTAGTCTCTTGGAGGCTGGCCATGCTGAACCTTGTGCCCAGAAACTGGTCAAGCCAAGCTTGGAAAATGATAGTTTCCATGGTCCGAGAAGTCCCTTTTTTCTTCTGTGGCAGAAACTCTATCCCACGGTGGGCTTAGAGCAGTGGTTTTGTCCAACAGTTGCCTGATGGTGCTATGGAGGGTTGGGAGGCAGAGAGCAGATGGATCTGTAGGGGTGGATCTCCTGGGAACAGGAGCCGGAGTTTGGTTGTGCTGAAATGAATGAGGGGTCGGTGGACGGTGGGAGGAAGCTATGGCTGGTGAGTCGCAGAGGGGAGTAGCCTCAAGGGAAGCAGCGAAACATAAAAGGGTATACAAAAAATAAATTAAAAAGTTGAAAATATCTGTTATGGAAAATTTTGTATTGAGAAGTTATATTGAGAAATTCATATTAAGAATGATCTTGTCCGTGTATTCTTACATACTGAGAAATCTGTGTGCCATTTCTTCATGACATAGTGATAGTCTGATTGTGACACTGTAAAATATTAGATTCGGTCAAATTAATTGATAATGGAATTCCTACATCTAGTGTTTCCTTTGAATCGACCCTCGGAGCGCTGGATTATGCTAACTCTCCTTAGATTAGGACCTTTCCTATTTTACCAAAACGCCTCAGAGTTTGGAAACTTCACCAGGGAGATTTATTTACAGATGGAAAGAGATTAGAACAAGGTTGCTAAAATCTTTAAAATGCTTAAGCAGTTAAGGGACGGCAGGTCAGCTTTACACGGATCCTGGTGACACTGTGAAACTCTGTACCTCCTTGTGTCTGCTCAATTAGGAAATATGGAAACAAAGAAGTGCCCAAATCCAAACACGAAAGTCTTTAATAAAACATTAACACCAAGAAATGAAGTAAAATGATAAATAAAACTGAATAAAGAGAAGAACTAACTAAAAACTCAAACACAAAAACCTCACACCATAACACCACTCTTTCCATCCAGTGCCTAACTGACTTTACACTGATCCTCGTGGCCCAAATACAAACCCAGCCCACTGGGATCTCTCCCAGTTCTCTGTATCAGCAACCTGCCTTTTACTCTTTTACTTTTTCTTCTTTTGGTCTTGCAATGTGATGTTCTTTATGGTTTACCAATCTTGCAGCAAACTAATGGGTCATCTGGTGAACAGAGCAGTGTCAATATAGTGTAAGAAAGTGCAACAAAATATCTTAATCTAGTACTTTAATCTACAGAAATCAATAACATTTGGACCAAGCTTGTTTTATGTTCTTGTTTAACTTAGGCCCTGTCCATACGTAGCCGTCTATCTCACAAAACTGAGATATTTTTCTATGGTTTGGCCTGTAAACTGAGATTTTCTGCACCAAAAGTAGAGATTTGCGTTTTCTCCGTTTTCTGTATCTGCGTGTGGATGGGCAAAAATTGAGTTTCAAGAGTTATCACATCACTATCTGCAACAAAAAATGCTCAAACATCACATGTGCGACCTATTTTTGCTCTCAAAAACAGGATTTATGCCCTCAGAGCTGTGTTGGTATCATCAATTGTTAAAGCGGGTTTTGTTTGTTTGCTTTTAGAAGTTGTATGACTGCTGCGTGCGGAAGTAGGAAAGTCTTCGTTTTATAAAACCCCCCCAGCTATGTGTGGACATGGCCTCAGACTGGTAGGGAGGAATATTACCTGTGGCTGACATGTTTCAGTGAATTGCTTCCGCCTTAATCAGAGCTCTGATACCAGTCTGAGTTAAATAAGAACATAAAACAAGATGGTAACATTACACTCAGAAAGAACAAAGTAAAGAGTTGCACTAAGCTGTTTTCTCTATACTGTGATAGCTTGAGTGATTTTTGCATCTGGACATAATGCTTTCATACACATCTGCGTGGAAGATTTCTTTTTAAAGCCTGTTAGGGTCTACATATGTAAACAAAATAGTGCCTCGAAGACCTAATATATGATAGCCTGCCTATAAATTATTATGTTTGAGCTTATTTGATCCACATGCATAAAGTTACACTCATCAGAAAGGAGAAGAGAGAGAAGTTATAGTGGTGCAAACTATTGTGGAGCAAATGTTTGAAGGAAATAAATGGAACTGGCTTACCGTCTCAAGGACTGGAAGCAGCTTAGAAGGAGAGAATCAAGTGGGATTGGACGTAAGTTGCTTTTTGTTTTTTCTGTAGGGAATGTGGTTGTGCCAGGGTTTCTGCAACTGAGAAGTTAGAGAGCTGGGATTTGGCTCAGAAGACTTTGGAAATCTGAGAGAAGATTTCTTTAGACCAGTGATTGCCAGGTAAATGATGACCTAAAGAATCAAAAGTTAAATCAAGTATTACATTTACCAGGTCAGAGCTGAAGAGGACAGGAAAACACAAAACTTCAAGAATATCAACTAGGAAACATACTTGGCCTGATTCACGAGGGAACATTGGACATTAGTTTTCCTCATGCAGCTCCTAATATGCTGGAGAGAAGATGAGAAGATTGTCTTCATGTATGACCGCATGACAGAGCCGAGTGGTGGAAACATGTCACTAGAAGATAGAGGGAAACAGCCACACCCAACACATTCACAATCCAAAACCATGGCATTATTCATTTTCTTAATATTTGAAATATAAGAAAATAAATCAAATCTCCCCTCCCCAAACTCTTTTTGACCACATAAAAAAGATAAATGGCTTGTATTTTCTTTCATGTTTTTGATTTTTAAACATTGAGGCCAACTTCTATTTTGTATTTTTTTTTTTGCTCTTTCGTCTGGCAATTCCAATCTGAGATGAGCCCAAACCAATGTATGCACGGAGGTGTATGTAGGCTGTATGTGTAGTTTAGGTGTTGGAGTGCCTTTCCTCACTTTAACTGATGTTACACAGAGGGAAAAAGGCCAGAGAGTGATTACCTCACTGTTTTCTGCAAACCCTCTGTACCAGGCTCTGACCAATACACCAAATGTCCTGAAATTCCCCTGGCATTCCTTGCAGTTTTTCAGTACAGATACACTCCCACAGTCCATATAAATCACATAAAGTGTAGAGACATGGTACACTAAGAAGCAAGAGGATCCATTAGATTTTAACCTCATGGAAGATGTCGGGATGTTATTGAGAGCCAGAACATCACAAGACTCATCTATTCAATCCCGTCAGTAACGTGATGTATAAGATGCAGACATGTATGTTTGTGAGAAGGTAATGGAAAACCATGTTACCAGAAAATAGTGAAGAGACCACTTTCCCCATGCAGCATGAGGGGAGGTCAGAGCTGCTAGTGTGTGGGTGGTGTAGGGCTTTCATACTGGGATTTTCAAAAAATTGCAGCACTAGTGAAAGTAGTGCTAGCTACTGAGTGTACTTCACATGTTAGCAGAACAAACGATATTCACACATCAGAGTATATTCTTTGCTTTCAGTTAGTGAGTAAAATGAATAGTCTATACACTAAATAACGTGAATAGTTCTAAAAGTGGAGGAATCGAGCTCTGTAACACATGTAAAAAACAGTCTGCGGCCAACTGCACACTCTAAGAAATTAAACGTTTTTTTTATTTTATTTAATTCATAGTTTTATTTTCATTATACTTAAACATTTTAATTTTAGGGCTTTGATGTTTCAGTTGACTTAATCAACTTCAAACTATTGTTTTATGCTTAATTGAGAGTTTTGTGGAAAAGATTGCCTTAACTTTAGCAATTATATCCAATTTTTTATATCTTAGAGTGCATGTCACACTTCCATACAATAGTATATAAACACTTTAACAAGATAATAAATGTGTAATGAACTTGACAGCGTCCAGGCCAGTGTGCTCTAGGAGGAGAGGTACAGTAGGTAGACAGGACACAAATGATTTAACTGTATATTCTGGAAATATTTGAGATGAAGGCCAAACCTATTGGTACTTAGGAGGTTAAAGCAGGTGAGTGGAATGGTGGAACAAGTGTGCCCCTGCAGGAGAACTTAAACCAGAGCAAGCTTAAAACTGATGACTGGACTTGGAGTGACAATGACCAGAACCATGAAGGGAGGTATTGGCAAGCTTGCTATTTTAATTTTACTCGAATACAAATACTCCCCCCTCAATAAATACAAAAACAGCTACAAATACCAGCCCTTTTCTTTATCCCTGTACTCTACATGACTAAACGATTTGGTGTCTGTCTGGAGGAGCCGACTCCTCTTTAGGCTCCTCGTTAACGAGCCTGAAGCACTAAAGATGTGGAGGTGCCACCTGCCAGTCACACCCTAGAACATTTGACTCCTCATGGGGGAGATCCTGCATGTTTTAGTTCTTTCCCATGGTGAACACGTACTTCAATGAAATATTTCTTCATCAGAACGATTCTGGAGAACTTTGACATGCTGAGGAGGTAATTGGACCATTTCAATCATCTATGTTGGAGCAGAGACATATGTAAAACTGGTAGGACAGTGGTCTATGAGTACTTGAGCTGGACATCCATGCCCTAGAGAGATGGATAGGAGAACAAACAACCTACAGATTGCCAGTGGAAATAATAGGAATTTGTAAATAGGTTTGAAATTACAACACTTTTAAACTTTTCAGTTCTTAAACAACATAATCAGCATGACAATGTTTCAAGTTTGGAATTCCAGTGGAACATAGAGGATAGGCTCCTCAGTGGGTCCTGACTAGGGATGGGTACCGATGTCCGGAAGTGCCATCATGGCACCGGTTCTGACATAAACGGTAGTAATCAGACCAAAAAGCAGTGCACATTTCGGTGCCTTATTTTGGTTCTTATTTTCCCGGAGATGTCAAACACTATGGATTCTGGCCGCGCCATTAGCCAGGAGTGATTCTGTATGTCACCAAAAAGGTAAACATGGCTATCTTTGTGCAACAAACTGCTAAAAGTTAGGATTGTCGAAATTAAAGAGCAAACGCAGATCGATTAATTCCTGGAATTTACTCTTTTTTTCACCGCATCCCCTATAATTGCGGACTATAATTTAGTCCGCAACACATCAGCTTTCCGTCCTAACCAGCCAAACTGCGGATTGTTGTGCAGCAGCATGTGTTTGTGATCCTAAATGACATGTGAGTATATTATTATTGGCGTATTGGCTTTGTGGTGATATGATAAGTTCATAAGTTGTCTGTGAGAATTATCCGTCCGTTTTGGATATCAGCTCCGGTGTATGCGGCGCAGTGTTTGCTGTGTGTGCAGTGCAGAGTTTGGGGTGTGAGATGCAGAGTTTAAATCCTCCGTATTTAAGTGGATTAATGTGTTTTGGTTCACCGTATACCTTCAGTACATTTCATAGTGAGATACTGCTGCGTTAAAAATACAAAATTATTCAATTAAAGTGATGTTTTCGGACTTAAAGTAGTGCTAACTATTAGCGGAAGTAACTATGTAGATCTTCATAATATTTCCTGTTGTGATAAACTGGAGAATCTGCTCAGTGTTTACTTTTGGAAAATGGTCAATTGTGACATTGGATTAATCTATATTACATCTGATTTATCTGACATTTAATACAGTCTGCTGATATTCAAATATTTTAGTTAGTTCTACCTCAATTTGCTATTATTTTTCATATGATACCACACAAACATTGTGAATGTGATTGCGGAGTTCAAAATAAAAATGTAATTGATTTCTCCTATAATATTTTTTTTACTGCTTCTAGATTTGTTATATTTACACAGAAAACTGTAGTTTCTTTTGTCATATTTAGGAATGGTGATTAATTTACAGCTACCCTGTGTTTAATTGGATCACATTTTTTTATTGTTTGAGAGCCCTACTATAAATAACTAAATAAAAGGGTTGTTGGACGAAGTATGTATGTTTTTCATCCTTGAAGCACCGGTTTCAGCACCGGCACTGTTTCAAACGTATAGGTTTGGCGCCGGTATCGGGTAAAACCTAAACGATACTCATCCCAAGTCCTGACTGTTGTTTTGGCTTATACGCCAAACAGCAGGTCGGATGGCCCACCATTTTTAGAGTCCTTGGAGGGGGTATTGGAGTGCTCATTCTGGGGACTACCTACCCTTCTCCTGGGGTACTTAAACATTGACATGGGCAACAACCTGGAGAGGTGTGGAGGGAGGAATGCTCCCCCCTAAACTGAACCCGATAGGTGCTTTATTATCGGTATAGTTGGCTGAGATGGTTGGGGAGAATGCCGGTCAGTCCTCGCAGATCCAAACATGGAGTTAACTTGTTGACTTAGGTTCGGGAGCAGGGACCACGTTTCAGATCCACTTCGTACCACTTCGTAATTAGTCTTAATCAACTCTTCCGGTACCCCGCACCTGTCCTACATCTCTAATCACATCACGATACACTTATAAGCTCTGCCCGCTCTTCATCCCTCGTTTGGCTCGATTGTTTCGCGATCAGTCAGACTTCGATGTGTCAATTGTGCTCTTACCTAGCTCGTTTCGGCTTCGTCGTTCTCAGGATGGACGTCCTATCGCTCACTATCGATCCGTCTAATTCGGACGACGAGCTCCTCGACGGTCAGACTCCTCTCACGGCATCCCCACAGCTGGTGGTTCGCCAAGTCTCACGCCGCGTTCGACTCTCTTCGAGCCAGCCGGCATCCGGTCGGTCTTCCCCGGTTAACGCTCCCTCACCCGATCTGTTTTCTACGCCGCTCCCTCCGGCCACTCGCAGTCGCTCGGGCCGGCCTCCCTCCTCCCCCGCCTCGCCTCAGAGACTCCGTCTCCGGCTTGAGCCGAAGCCCACGGTCCTTCGTGCCACTGCCTCGGCTCACCCGAGCAGGGCTCCCCCTCCTTCATCCTCTCGCCGCCGTCACCACGCTGCTGCGCCTCGAGACGGAGCCTCCCCTCCCGCACAGCGTTCCCTGGCTGCAACCCAGAGCCGCCCCGACATGTCCGGCTGGACAGTCGCACGGCTCCAGCGCTCGCTGTGGGACAAGGGCATCCGTTTTAGTCGCTCCGCCAACAAGGCCCATCTCTTTCGGCTCCTTTTCCCATCCCCTCCTCCCCTTTCATCCTCATTCCGCTCCAGGCTTCCCGCTTCCTCATCGGGCGGGACTTCCGGTAGCGTCGTTCCTCTCGCAGTGGTCTCGGGCCCCACGCCCACGGCACCCCCTGCCGGGGGCGAGCCGCAACTACAACCCGTTTCTGCTCCCTCCTTCCACGACTTTGCTTCCTCTTTAGCGAATTATTTTTCCTCCCTGTCTTCTCAAGCTGTGCCTCCTGCTGGAGTCCATTCATCTTTTTTTTCTGTCCCTCCTTCTAGCTCCATTTCGGCCCCCCCTCCTCCTTCAGCGAACCCCCCCCTTTCCTTTCCCACGCCCGCCGCTCCGTCGGCTCCTCAACCCCCCCCGTCGTCCCGTTCTCAGCCCCTCGCTGACCCTCTCCCCACCCCCCCCTTTCCCTCCGCCCTCAACATACCTCTACCTCCCCTGGTCATTCACCCTTTAGGGTCAAACCCTTATTCTCTCTCCACAGCCATTCCCCCCGTTCGGCCTGCTTCCTCCATCCTCTGCCCTTCCCCAGTCTCCCCCACGCTGCGTCAGCAAATTCTCCAAGGTAACCACGTCGACCTAGCCCTCCTCCTTCATCCCTCCCTGGGCCTCTCGGGCCAGCCACGGGAGATATTAACCACTCTAGGGCCCATGCAGTTAGCGCCGCCCATCAACTCCCGCTCCAGGGATCTTACCCCTGTTGAGTTTGCCCTAGCCTTTTCCCTTTACCGGGATACAATCTGCTCGGCGTACCCCGACCGGCGGGC
Organism: Apricaphanius iberus; assembly: GCA_028564705.1. Taxonomy (NCBI): domain Eukaryota; kingdom Metazoa; phylum Chordata; class Actinopteri; order Cyprinodontiformes; family Aphaniidae; genus Apricaphanius; species Apricaphanius iberus. The sequence continues at coordinate 22,936 of JAPXFQ010002537.1, read as the reverse complement.
TGAGCTGGACGACTATCTGTCCATCGTCCTGGACCTAGCTCTCCGGTTCGGGGGCACCGGGTTTTACTCTTATCATAACATTTTCTCCTCCCAGGCTGCAGGCCGACTCGCCCAGTTCAATCAGGGGACTTACTGGGGCGAGCTCGACTCGGAGCTCTACTGCCGCACTTTCGCAGCCCGGGCTTCTTTGTCCTGCAGCCTCTGCGGTGCCCCCTCCCACCCTGCCACTGGTTGCGTCTTATCTAACCCCCTCCGGCCCAAGGCTCCAGCGGCCCGTAGCTCGGGGGCTCCCGACCGCTTGTCGGCCGCCGCCCCTCCCCCTCCGCTCATTCCCAAACCCCTCCCTAGGCCCAAGGCCAGAACCCCAGCCCCCGGGGGCGTCGACAAATATGGCCGTCCTCTGCTCTACCAAGGGGGCCGGATGGTCTGCAACAATTTTAATATGCATGGCTGCTCTTCCTCGAGCTGCAGGTTCCTGCACTGCTGCTCCTTTTGCGGCGGGGCTCACTCCAGGAGCTCCTGCCCCCATAACCCGACCCCGATGCCCGATTGACTAATCCGCCACCTCGGCACACCCATTAAGGTGAGGGCCCTCGTCTCCGCCCTGGCCAGCCATCCTGATAGGGAGTTTGTCAATTTTCTGGTCCAGGGGTTTAGCCACGGGTTCCACCCCGGCATAGAGATTCTCCCCGATAGTTCAGCCCTTTGCCCCAACCTGCGGTCTGCCATCTCTGAACCCGACACTGTCGACTCTCTCCTCCGTAAGGAGGTAAAGGAGGGGTTCATGATCGGCCCGTTCAGTCACTCCCCTTTCCCGATTTTCCGGGTTAGCCCCATGGGCGTCGCCACCCGGAAGTATTCCGGCAAAAAGCGATTGATTATCGACTTGTCCGCACCTCATAGTTCTCCCGTACCTAGCATTAATAGCCTCATCCCCTTCCCCGACTTTTCCATGCAGTACGCTTCCATCGATCATGCCATTAGCCTTATTCGCCTGGCGGGCCGGGGCTCTTGGCTCGCCAAGGCAGATATAACTAGCGCATTCAAGGTCCTTCCCCTTCACCCAGATTTTTGGCGTTTTTTCGGCGTCTGCTGGAAAGGGGCTTATTACTTCGCGGTTCGGCTCACTTTCGGCTGCAGAAGCAGTCCTAGAATCTTCGATTCACTCTCCGAAGCCCTCTGCTGGGTACTGCTTAACTCATACCGTCTACCATACGTCCTTCACCTCCTGGACGACTTCTTGGTCATCACCCCCGCTTCCTCTCCGCCCCATTCAGGGCTTCGCGCTCTCACCACAGCCTTCTCTGATATAGGAGTCCCTCTCTCCAACGAGAAGACCGTGGGCCCCCTTACTACTCTGGAATTTCTGGGCATCACCCTCGACTCTGTCTCTTTTCAGGCTTCTCTGCCACTCGAGAAGGTCCATCGGATCTCCCTCATCCTCTCAAACTTTATGCTCGCTAAAGCTTGCTCAAAACAGCAATTGCTCTCACTCCTGGGTCATCTTAACTACGCCGTCCGCATCATTCCCCAGGGTAGGTCCTGCGTGTCTCACCTCCTGTCCACCGCCGCTAGCGTGCCATGTCTCCACGATCGGCTCGCCCTTACAGGGCCCTGCCGCACAGAGATGCGGCTCTGGCACGATTTCCTCTCCTCCTGGAATGGTATCTCCTTCTTTTATAACTATTTCATTTCCCTCCCCGAGGATATTCAGCTCTATACAGACGCTGCACCTTCCGTCGGTTTCGGAGGCTACTACCAAGGGAGGTGGTTCGCTTCAGTTTGGCCCCCACAGTCTCGATTCCATTCAGCCCCAGGCCACCCTCCCTTCCTCCGCTCTTCACGAGCTTTACCCCATCGTAATAGCAGCCCTTCTTTGGGGACACGAGTGGTCTCAGAAATCAATCGTCATCCACTCCGATAACGAAGCAGTAGTCGAAATCATTAATAAAAGTCGCTCTCGTTCCCCAGCTATCATGCAATTCATCCGCAGACTCACTCTCATATCAGCCCAACACCAGTTCATTCTCCGTGCTGCTCATATCCCTGGTCACCTAAACTCTATAGCTGATTCCCTTTCACGTTTCTCTTTTCAGAAGTTCAGATCCTTGGCTCCCGCTGCGGACCTCAATCCAACACCGATCCCACCATTTTCGGCCACCATCTTCAACTGACAGCACAACTCCGCAATCTCACCACCATCTCCCAGACCTCCATCATCGACAGCCTCTCACCCGGTTCCCTCTCTGTTTACTTGTCCGGCTGGAACGCTTTCAAAACTTTTCACGTAATGTACAGTCTCCCTTTTCCCTCACTTACTGCCCTGTCTATCTGCCAGTTCATCTCTCACTCCCATTCGATCCAGCAAATCCGTGTATCCACAATTAAATCATATCTGTCAGGGATCAGCTTCTTCGTCAAATTGGCAACAGGTAGCCCCTGTCCAGCCCTCGACCACAGTCACCTTCCTATGTTGTTAAAAGGTCTTAAAAAGTTAGAAAAACCCACCGCCGCTCATCGTTTACCGCTCACCTCCGACCTCCTTACCCGCTGCATTCTCACGCTTCATTCAGGTTACCTATCCCCTTCGTCGACTTAACTCTTCGTTCCATGCTCCTACTTGCTTATTTTGGTTTCCTGCGTTGTTCCGAGTTCGCCCCTACTTCTTCCAAACACGACCCTTCCATTCATCCATGTCTCTCGGACATCTCCATTCATAGTCAGGACACAATCATTTACAACCTTCGCAGAAGTAAAACCAATCAGCTCGGTACCTCCGTCCTAATACACCTCTTCCGTCTCACTTCTATCCTCAGTCCATATGAACCTATTACTCACTACGTCCAGTCTCGACTATCCGCCAACGCCTCTCCATTCGACCCGCTGTTCATTACAGAGTCTGGTAGCCCCGCTACTAGGTTCTGGTTTGCCAGTCACTTTGGCCAGATCCTCCACCGGTCCGGTATCTCCCCCGATCCATATTCTGTCCATTCCATACGCATAGGTGCAGCTACCTCAGCCGCTAGGTCCGGTATATCGGACAACGTTATCCAAATCTTGGGCCGCTGGTCCTCTTCCGCCTACCGATCCTACATCCGCAATAATCTGTACGATCTACAACGCGCACATTCGCTTCTCTGTTAATTACTCAAAATCTATACCGTCTATGTCATGCCCACTGATTACCAGGCCTATCTCTCCAGACTTTTGGGGTTTTTTGACCTAAGTCCCTATAAGGGATCAGGGATCTCTGACGACATTAACCCAGGTTCTAGCCTGCTGGCATTCCTTCAGCATATCGATCCGAAATAATCTGATCTACACCACGTGCATTCGCCTTTCAGTTAATCATTTTATCAAGACCTTTTTTTTGGGGGTTCTGAGCAGGCTCGGAAAGATGATTTCTCGAAGACTGCACCCCCACACTGAGTCTTCCCCTGGGTCTCCGACGTCCCTCCTCAGACTGTTCAATTCTCCATGGGTTCAATAAACTGTTAAAATTCTCAATCTGTGGCGTGGTCCTTGCTAGTGAAATGGAGTTAACTTGTTGACTTAGGTTCGGGAGCAGGGACCACGTTTCAGATCCACTTCGTACCACTTCGTAATTAGTCTTAATCAACTCTTCCGGTACCCCGCACCTGTCCTACATCTCTAATCACATCACGATATACTTATAAGCTCTGCCCGCTCTTCATCCCTCGTTTGGCTCGATTGTTTCGCCCCTCCCTTCCCCTCCCTCTAGGTTCCGGGTACCTGCTGACCCGTCGCCGCTCTTTGCAGGGTCTTGCCGACCCGTCGCCGCTCTTTGCAGGGTCTTGCCGACCCGTCGCCGCTCTTTGCAGGGTCTTGCCGACCCGTTCCCTCTCTTTCGGGTAACTGCCGACCCGTTCCCTCTTTTTCGGGTAACTGCCGACCCGTTCCCTCTCTTTCGGGTAACTGCCGACCCGTTCCCTCTCTTTCGGGTAACTGCCGACCCGTTCCCTCTCTTTCGGGTAACTGCCGACCCGTTCCCTCTCTTCCGGGTAACTGCCGACCCGTTCCCTCTCTTCCGGGTAACTGCCGACCCGTTCCCTCTCTTCCGGGTAACTGCCGACCCGTTCCCTCTCTTCCGGGTAACTGCCGACCCGTTCCCTCTCTTCCGGGTAACCGCCGACCCGTTCCATCTCTCCTGGGTAACCGCCGACCCGTTCCATCTCTCCTGGGTAACCGCCGACCCGTTCCATCTCTCCTGGGTAACTGCCGACCCGTTCCATCTCTCCTGGGTAACTGCCGACCCGTTTCATCTCTCCTGGGTAACTGCCGACCCGCTCCTTCTCTCCTGGGTAACTGCCGACCCGCCCCTTCTACCCTTCCCCCCTTTTTCTCAGCAGCGTCCATCGGACACAGCCTCCACATTCTGTGCCCCTGTTCACTCCTCTACTAACTCTTCCAATCTCTCGTTTAGGTCCCGAGCCGTTCCCGCAGATGTTCCGTCGTGGGCTCGGACTGTTGGAGAACAAGCTCCATCCGGTCCGGCGTCCTGCTCAACTACAACGCCCCCTGCTTTCTGTCTCCTCAGACCCCCAGACGGTCGTGGCGGACGACCGTTTGTTCTGAGCCAGGTTCTGCCAGAGGTTTCTTCCCGCTAAAGGGGAGTTTTTCCTCTCCACAGTCGCTACATGCTTGCTCAGTACAAGGGATTGCTGAGGAACTGCTCAACCCCGCGTTGACGACTCGGTAATCTGCTGGGATTCCTTACTCAGACAAACTTTTATCTGATTGGATTGCAACGACCTCTCATAAAGGGCCTCGAGATGACTTTCTCTGTGCCTTGCACATTGTATAGGCTTTTGTCTGAGGGGGTTCGGAGCAGGCTCGGAAAGATGATTTCTCGAAGACTGCACCCCCACACTGAGTCTTCCCCTGGGTCTCCGATGTCCCTCCTCAGACTGTTCAATTCTCAATGCCTTCAATAAACTGTTAAAATTCTCAATCTGTGGCGTGGTCCTTGCTAGTGAAATGTTTTTAGTTTCTACTGGGAACATCAGGCGGAATCTTTTTTTAGAAGGAGCTTCAACTTTCACCTCCCGTAGAGCTTTGAACACACACACACACACACCCACACACACACACACACACACACACACACACACACACACATTATATAGAATTTAATAGAGTAGCACTTTAATTGTTATTAATTTTTAATTGTTAATTTGATTGTAACAGCAGCAAAAAACAGATTTACAAACAGAACAGGACACAGAACAGAAAAAAACAAAACATTTTAAAATTATGAGAATTAAAAACTGCTGAAACTGAATAATCAATTGAAACATTTAACAGTAATATAAAAAACATTTAGTAATTGGAACATAAAATAAAATGTATATAAACAAAATGTATGTAAAATGACAAAAAATAAACATTAAGCGATTAACTAAAGCAATACAGTAATTATAAAGAATTAAAGCAATAGTGATATCTTTACCCATAAGCAAGTCTAAATTGATATATTCTTATTTTTTATTTAAAAGAGTTCAGTGTCTCTGCAGCTTTGCATTTGTCCGGCAGTTTGTTCCGGATGCTGGCAGCTTAAAAAATGAAATCTGCTTCTCCATGTTTGTTTTCTTGTTCTAGGTACAGTCAGTAGACTAGAGCTGGAGGACCTGAGTGATCTGGATGGTTTTTTACCGCGATAACAGATCTCTAATGTACTGTGCTGCTAACCCATTCAATGATTTAAAGACTAATAAAAGCTACATGGAGCCATTGTAAGGACTTTAGAACTGGAGTGATGTGTTCTATTTTCCCGGTTCTAGTGAGAACACGAGCAGTTGCGTTCTGGATTAGTTGCAGCTGTCTGATTGATTTTTTTAAGCAGACCTGTCAAGACACTGTTACAGTAATCAAGGCGGCTAGAAATAAATGCATAGATGAGTTTTTCTAGGTATCCTTGTATCACCAGTCCTTTATTTCTAGAAATGTTACTCAGGTTATAGAAAGCTGACCTTGTTATTACCTTTATGTGGAGGTTTGGAGGTTCAGGTCTGAGTACATTATTACACCTAGATTTCTGCCGTGTTCAGTAGTTTATAGTTGGACTGACTAAAGCTGTGTAACGACATTTAATTGATCATTGTTGGGTCCGAAGATAAGTACTTCTGTTTTGGTTTTGTTCAGTTGTAGGAAATTGTGGGACATCAAGTTGTTAATTTGCTCAATGCAGTTATTGATGATTTGGACGGATTCAACATCAACTGACGACATTGAGATATAAAGTTCAGTGTCATCCGCATAGTTGTGGGAGTTGATATTATTTGTTGTTTTAATCTGGCTTAATGGGAGCATGTAAATGATAAATAGGAGGGGTTCTAGGATGGAACCCCGGGGGACCCCTGAATATGATTTCTGTGTTTTGTGATGAGAATTGGATTATTGACACAAAGAAGTTCCTTAACCTGAGGGAGGATTTGAACCAGTCGAGTACTGTACCCGAGAGTCCAACCCACCTCTCTAGACGTTCCAGTAATATATCATGATCAACGATGTCAAATGCCACACTGAGGTCTAACAGGACCAGTACTGTGGTTTTACCACAGTCAGCATTTATACGGATGTCACTGAAGACTTTGATGAGGGCGGTCTCTGTGCTGCCTACAGAAACCAGGCTGATAAATATCAAAGGGGTTGTTCATTGTTAGGAAGATGTTTAACTGGTTGAACACAGCTTTTTCAATCATTTTACAGATAACTGGGAGATTAGAAATTGGTCTGTAGTTTTGCATTAACGTGCTGTCTAGGTTCTTCTTTTTTAGTATTTGTTTGATAACTGCTGTTTTTAAAGCTTGGGGCAAAACACCTGATAGGAGGGACGAGTTAACTATTTGGATCAGATCCGCCCTAATGACTGGGGGGACTTTTTTAAGATAACCTGTTGGTAAGATATCCAGGCAGCAGGTGGCGGAGCTTAGTTTCTCAATAATTTCATCAAAGCTCCATTGATCTATTGTTTGGAAATCAGTCATTTTCTCAGCATGGGCATTGCTTGACGCCCTGGAGTTTAGTTAGGGGGCTACTGTCACAGGAGGAGAAGTTAATCTCTCCACAGTAGCAAATAATGTCCTTGCATTATTATTTCTGTAATTAATGTCAGAGAAGAATGATCCCCTTGCATCCTTTAAGATTGACATTTGTTCAGTCACTGTTTGTATATCTCATAATGAACTTGGAGTCGAGTTTTCCGCCATTTTCTCTCAGCGTGTCCACACTCCCTTTTTTCATTACATACCAGTGGATCGCTTCTCTATGGAGACTTATTTTTACGCATGACAGTTTTAACCTTAAATGGTGCGATCTTATCCATTATGTCCCAATCATGATTTGTGCCCTCATTTTTTTCAGAGAAGGTTCAAAAGGGTAAAGTGTACAGCCAGTTGAACGGGGTGAATGGGGTGAGTCAGCTGAATGGGGTGAATGCTGTATGTCTCTGCTAGATCCTGATGCTGTGCTTACAGCTTTGGCTGGTGTGAATCCTTTTTGTCCTGGTTGAGTTTTCTCTGCTTGTATATCTCTGGGTGGTTGTGAGTCAAGTGTGTTTTGTCTCCCTGTACTCCGTACTTTAGCTGCTGGGGCAATGCTTGGAGACGTTTGTCTTTGTTTTGAATTGTTCAGCTCTTTTTGTCCATGTTTTGGAACATTGAGGGCTGTTTGATTTAGATAGCTGAGCCGATTGGAGATCAGAAGTCTTTGACACTTTTGTTCAGATAACTCTGGATGAATATTCCTGTGAATAACATAATTGTAGTCTCCAATGCAGCAAAGCGCTGACTCTGTCTGCAGATCAACAGCTAAGCCCCATGGGGGATAATCTATTCTGTCAGAGGAAAAAAAATCAAAAACTTCATGTATATAATTATATGTATATAATTCTGTAACAATCCGACTATTAGATTACAGAAAAAAGTGAGCATTTTTGTGCCATGCTGTGCAGGAACCGCATCAGGTATTCTATTAGTGCAAGCGTTTAATTTCATTGTAATGTGTAGTCCTCTGCTCAGGATGTTTTGACTGAATATTACTTAACAGATACTATTGAATAGGTATTAACTCCTCAGATAATAGCTGCAGACCCCCCCCCCAATTGCATTAAAATTTGAAAGATAACAATAGATTGTGACCAGATTTTTTCTAAATGATGGACAGCAAAATGTCTAGCGCAACTTCTGCTCTGACCCTTCCTGTAAAAAAGCGTTGTGGCTCCAGTCCAGTTTATTATTCAGGTGAAATCCCAGGTAGCTATAAGAATCCACAATCTCAATGTCCACTCCCTGGATGTTCACCGGTGTCAGTGTGGTGGGTCTGCATCTCCAGAAGTCTACCATTAACTCCTTTGTTTTTCCATCATTGTTCAGTGGGTGGTTCTTCTGGCACCAGTGTAGTGTAGAGGGTGAAGAGGAACAGTGCCTGGGAGCTTGAGGTTCTTCCAGGGATCTGCTGGAACCATTCATCAAGTTCGGTGGTCACTGCCCCAAGTGCTGCGATTATCACAGGTACGACCATCACCTTCACCTTCCAAGCCTTCTCTAGCTCCTCTCTGAGCCCTTGGTATTTCTCAAGTTTCTCATGTTGCTTCTTATTAATGACACATCACTTGGTATTGCCACATCCACCACAACGGCTTTCCTCTGCTCTTTAACAAACATCACAATGTCCGGTTTGTTTGCCATTACCATCCTGTCTGTCTGGATCTGAAAGTCCCACAGGATATTTGCTCTGTCATTCTCCACCACCTTTGGAGGTGTTTCCCAGCCCATACTCCACACAGATGTTTCTGTGTACTATGCCAGCCACATGGTTATGACGTTCCATGTATGCTTTTCCTGCCAGCATTTTATACCCTGCTGTTATGTGCTGGATTGTCCCAGATGACTGCACAGCCTACACATTGGGTCTTGTCTGGTGTGGTAGATCTGAGCCTCTTTCGCTCTGGTGCTCAGGCCTATATATACATATATATATATATATATATATATATATATACACAAACTATATATATTAACACATTTGATTCAGAACTGTTGAATCTTTCTAGAGTCAACCCTTGGAACCAGGAGACACCCTGGAAACCTGGAACCAGAAAGACACTCTGGAGGGCTGCAGTGGCATCCAAACTCCCCCTACCCTTCTTCATGAGCTCCTCCCTGATAAGAAGAATGGCGGGATCAAACGTCTGGAGGCTGAGTGGACGGGCAGTTTTGGAGGCTTCAAGGTTGTGGGAAAGAGCCTAGACAGGAGATGAGTTGGACTGGTGAGAAGCCAGGACAGAAGCTTGGATGAGCAGGCCGTGGTGGGCTGGCAGGTGCTCCACCCTGTTTGTAGTCTAATCTCAAGTGGAACTTGAGACTGGTTGGCCAGAGTGGGAAGCAGGCTTTGTGGTCAGGGGAGTGAAGCAACGAGCTAGCCTTGTGGCCTGAAAGCTATGGCAAGGAGCTGATTCAAAGGCCTTTAAGGGGAAAATAGCGGTCTAACCAGGTCTTAGGGGGATCGTTTACAAGAAAAGTATTTTCAATCAAATTATACAAACATTTCAATCAGTAAAAATGTTTTCTATTTAAGGATTCCCAGGAGCATGCCTCAAGTCATTGACGTGAGGTCATGCCCCATCCATAAACATTCCAACCACAGGAATCACTCAGCAATCCCTCATACTGAGCAAGCATATGGTGACAGTTAAGTGGAAAAAATCCTGTTTAACAGAAAGAAACCTCCAGAAGGATCTGGCCACAAGAAGCTGACTCAGTACGAGAATTCAGGTGGCTGACTGTGGGGCCAGAGGAAAGCGGCAGAGAGTTCAGGTGGCAAGCCGTGGTGGTGACAGAAACTGGCAGAGTTCAGGAGGCCAACCATAAAGTAACTCACAAAAGGATGCTGGTGTTTTATGAAACTTGGAACCAGGAAGACATCATGAAGACTCAGGACCAGGATGGCACTCAGAAGAGTCTGAACCAGGAAGGCACTCAGAAGAGTCTGGGCCAGGAAGACACTCGGAAGACTAAGGACCAGGAACGCACTCGGAAGAATGGGGACCATGTACGCACTCTGAAGACTTAGATCGCACTGGAGAAGACTGTGGGCAGGAACCAACGAGAGCGGTCCGTAGGACTGTTGCTGTGACTACCAGCAAGATTGCTGGCACCGCAGCTTTGGAGCTGAGACAGACAAGCCCCACTCCTCTCAGACAGAGCTGACATCAGGAGGTGAAACTTGGGGATATTCTGGAGTTTGAGGTCATGGAACCGGAACTCAGGATCCAGAAGTCAGCAGTGTTAGGGCACCAGGACAGAGTCCTGAGTGTGGCACAGCGTTGGGACCATTTAGGTAGTGGTGGGTGGATCGGTCCAAATATCGATACTATCTATACAAATTTGGTATCTGATCGATACAAGCCTTGTGAAAATGATTATTTAAGTTCTGCTCTTGTTTGCAATGTTGTGGTTTAGACAAAAGAGGTAACAAGCAAGTCACCAGTTCCTGTGTCAGTGCAGAGCAGGCACACTTTTCTGCTCCTCCCCCTTCTTGTGCTTTGGTGTTGTGCCATCACATAACGGATGGTTTTCAAAGCAATCAGCCAGGTTGTCGAGAATTTTCATTTAATTTTTGTATTTGTTATTATTATAATTATGATTATTTTAACACAATAAGATAAGTTTACGATTAAACAAACAAAAAAAGCCAATCAGAAAACATCACAAATTAGTGACCTGCCGTCACAGAGACAATCAGGAAAACTCAGGACAGCTGGGAAAAATCAAAGACGCTTGGACTGACAAGGACAGGGAAAGATCTCACATTGTGAAAGCCCTATCCAATTTGGAATCAGTTATGATTTTATAATCTTTGACATAGGGCTGGGTGATATGCCAACATTTTCATATCACAGTATTTTTTTAAAACATATCGGTATTACGGTAGTTAATGGTATTTTTTCATACAAGAACAAATACATAAGAATGAATATAACAATTTGCTTTAAATAGCCCATTTTACTGTCATATGGACTGAATCATATGCAAATGCTGCATCATAGGACATCATCTCTCCTTCCTGGGCTGCCACATTATCGCGGGAGAAGGGTTTGAGTTTCCCAATGATCCTAGGAGCTAAGTTGTCAGGGGCTTTATGCCCCTGGTAGAGTCACCCATGGCGAACTGGTCCTAGATGAGGGATCAGACAAAAGGCAGCCTGAAAACCCCTATGACGAGGAAAAGTATTGGAGTCAGTGTTTCCTCGCCCGGACGCGGGTCACCGGGGCCACACTCTGGAACCATGCCTGGAGGTGGATAAAAGAAAACATTTAGGATTTGATTAAAAACAACAGTTTAAAAGGAGCATAAAAAGAAAAGAAAACATTTAACGTTTGATTTATAAAAAAACAATTAAGGACTCAAAGGCAGCTCTAAATACTAGAGTTTTAGTAGAGCCTAATGATTCATCAGATTTGTAGTCGTCTGGAAGTTTGTTCCATATTTGAGGCACATAGAAGCTGAAAGCTGTTTCTCCATTGTTTCTAATTCTACGGATGTTTACTAGAATTGGAGGACCTAAGTGGCCTGCTGGGTTGGTATAGTGTATAGTCTTTAACATACTTTGATGCTAAACCATGTATTAATTTATAAACTAGTTGGATTATTTTAAAGTTTATTCTCTGAATTACAGGGAAGCCGGTGTAAGGACTTAAGAACTGGGGTGATGTGCTCTACTTTCTTGGTTCTGGTGAGGACACACACATCAGCATTCTGGATCAACTACAGCTGTCTAATTTACTTTTTAGGTAAACCTGTGAGGACGCTGTTGCAGTAGTCAATCCGACAAAAGATGAGCGCATGGATGAGTTTTTTCAGGTCCTGTTGTGCCATTAGTCCTTTAATCCTAGACATGTTCTTCAGGTGATAGAAGGCTGATCTTGTTACTGCCTTTATGTGACCCTGGAGGTTCAGGTCTGAGTCCATTATTACACATAGATTTCTGTCCTGATCAGTAATTTCTGGTTGTATTAACTGAAGCTGTGTGCTGACTCTTGATCGTTCCTTTTTAGATACAATGGTAATCACTTTTGTTTCTGTTTAGCTGGAGAAAGTTATGGGGCATCCAGCTATGGATTTGTTCAATGCATTAATTTAGGGTCTGGATAGAATCAGAGTCACCTGGTGACATTGTAATGTACAACTGAGTGTCATCTGCACAGTTATGGTAGCTAATGTTTTTGACTGTTATAATCTGGGTTAATGGGAACATGTAGATATTGAACAGAAGGGCTCCCAGGATGGAGTCCTTAAGGACCCCACATGTGATTTCTATTTCTTCTGATGAGAAATTGCCTATTGACACTAATAATTTCCTGTTCTTGATGTAAGACTCAAACAATTAAAGTGCAGTACCAGAGAGTCAGACACAGCTCTCCAGTTGTTCCAGTAGTATTTTGTGATCAGCAGTATCAAATGCTGCACCGAGATCCACAATCAGCACTGTGGTTCTACCACAGTCTCTATTTATGCAAATGTCATTGAAAACTTTGACGAGGGCCGTCTCAATGCTGTGATGAGCATGGAAACCCAACAATTATCAAAGCAGTTGGTCATTGTTAGGAATTTATTCAATTGTTGAAACATATTTTTTAATAAACGTACTGATGAATGGGAGATTAGAGGTTGCGGCTGTAGTTCTGCCATAATGTGTTTTCCAGGTTGTTCTTCTGTAGTAGTGGCTTGATAACTGCTGTTTTGAGGGCCTGGGGAAAGACGCCTGACAAGAGGGATGAGTTACCTATTTGAATCAATCAGACTTAATGACAGGGAGAACTTTCTTTAGAAAATCTGTGAGTAAGATATCGAGGCAAACTAGGTGAAACGGCTCTCCTTTCACGTCTAAGGATATCTTATTATGCCATATTCCCTAGATGCATTTACTACTATGTAAATAATTAAGCTGACAACAGAGCTCTAATTTTTAGGAGCATTTTATAAAAAATGTGTAGAAGGTAGAACCTGCTTACCGTGGCAGGACAACAGTGATGGTCCAGCATCTTAACAGGAAGCTCGGTGTGGCTGACTACGAAGAGGGACAGTTGCCTCGCTAAGCTAATTAGCGCGTTAGCTGCTAACGTTAACACCAACAGCAGACTGACTGAACATCCTCTTTTACCCGGACATTTCTTCTTTGCGTGTTCTGTCTGGGGCATTCATAGATCAATATAAATGTCCAGGGTTTTTATATTTATCGCAGCTTTTCTCTCATGTCACCAGCACCTGGATGGTGACTGGTTCTGATCCATTCAAAGCAGACAGCATTGCTCTGCTGCTGTCAAAAAGACATCAAGGCAACAATGGTTGAGGAGTGCACATAGCTGGCTCATTTATATTGTTTATGGCAGCAGCCCAGTCTCGTGGATGCAAAAACTATGAAAAGGCTAAGCAAAGTGAGAGTTTATCTATGAAATGGAAAATGTAATTAAGTACTTGTATTAATATCTGTAACATTAACAGTAGTGATTGTGATTTTTTTTCACCTTAGCATGTCATGTGTCTGCTGTAACATTAATGTTCTGTTTTATAATAAGTACATAAATGATGAATGAGTGACAATTTGTCATTTTTTTTAGATAGCACATAATAATTCTTAAAAAAAACATTTCCAGCTGGCAGCTAATTATGTATATATTTGAGCAACTGCTGTGATAAGATACAATTTATGGGTGATCATATTAGTAGACTAATCATCAAAATAATAGACGCTTAGTCTATTATCAAAATAATCGTTTGTGGTAGCCCTACTTTGGAGACTTGCTTGGCTCATGCAAAAACCAAAAGAAACCCAAATCTAATCAAATAAAACAACAAATAAAGAAAAACCTGCTAAGTGACCTGTAAAATAACAAATTAAACTGGTGTTCAAACTGTCATTAGAACACCCATTCTATCCTGGAGGAGCTGGTAATTAAAAAAGGCAAGAACATTTTAACAAAATTCTTGCAAACAGTATAACAGGGACATTCTATATTACAACTTACCAACATTCATTATAGCTTCCCTTAGCAGTAAGATTGAATTTTACTCCTATATCTAGTAATAATAACCTTAAAAACATCTTGCCCACAGGTCAGTGAAAACTACATTTTTATTGGTCTAGGACTGAATATAAAAAGATGTGTGCGCTTCTGATGCAAGATGTCATATGAGCTAAATATCCCATTCCACCTTTCATCCTGTTTTGTACCCTGTTCTCACCTATCAGTGCCTTGCCGGCTGTAGTGACAAAGCGTTTGGCTAATAAGACAAGCTGCTCCCCTTCTTCTCATACTTTATCCATGCTCTTCTCCACCCTCTCCCAGGAGTCTAGTATTGATCAGGCATGTTCACATTAGAGGGAGGGGTGATGCTTTTATGATAATCCACCCACCCTACCAGCCACTCATAATGGCTGCATTAGACGCTCAGCCCATTCGCACCCGACACCTGGCCATCTCTCTCTTCAGACCTACGTTTTACATTACTATACTGTTTAATGGGCTTTTTACGGGGGAAGGGGGTGGGGTTGTGTTCCAAGAGTTTCCAGTAGATGAGGATCTAGCAAGGAGCCACAGCGAAGTTCTAGTATGACGGTGATAGATGGCACTATGCTGAAGTGGAGGGTGGAGGAAGCTGGAAGTGGTGGTCCATTATCTATTACTGTTTGCCCACTCTGTCTAGCCAGGACACTCAGCTTGATGTCTGATTACAAACAAACTCTGGGAAGTGGAGCTTAGGACGAATGTGTTCTTGCCAAACCCAGACATGGACTCAATAGCTTTTTGATTAGCTTTCTCTGTTAGCTTTCTACTATATTTCATTCAAAACAGTGGAGATTTATTTTAGTAAATCCATTTCTTTTTTATGTGCTAAATGTAATACTGAAGATCATTGTATCATTTTGTTTTTAAAATGTACAACTAAACCCAAAAAGTATGATAGGAAATGCTCCATCCCTTACCAAATACAAAAGGGAGAGGCAAGGCTCTCTATATACTCATAAAAAAGGGAAAGAAAAAAAGAAGACGTAACAGGGGGAAACAAGAGACAAAAAGCCACCTGGACACCATCAGTCTAACTAAGGTAAACATCTTCGACATTCCTCTTGGCACACTGAACTACAAGGGTCAAAGGTTGCAATGACAAACGAGTGACCCATAGGTCCTGAGAGGCCAAGAGAAAGCCTCTGGAATCTCTCAGCAGGACAGAGACAAATTCTCCAGTGCAGGAGCCATGAATAAAAAGGTAACAGATTGCAAACTCTTATGGTATATTTTCAAGATTGGCTACCCAAAATGAATATAAGTCAGAACAGTACAGATAAAAGCAAAGATCAAAGTGTGCTAGACTGATCACAACTTCCTTTTAGCTCCTACGTAATAGAAGTTGACACACTAGTCATCCAATATCTCCAATTATGGCATTCGGGAGCAGGCAAGAAAATGATAAACTGACAGTGCATCTTTAAAGTCTAATATTTTACTTTTCTTTGATTATAAATTTACATAATTCATTAAGTCATTCATTTTTAATCACTTTATTCTGATGATGTAAACGGAAGCTTCTCTTAGCAAACAGAGTGCAAAGTGTTTCCAGTCGATCTCAGCTCCAACATCTGAGAGAGACAGAAAGGTAATACACCATACTGCTTTCATTAAAAAAAATCCTAGAAATTTTACTCTTACTTTGCTTTGTGTGTTTTTCCTGCACTATCTTTGGGATTGAAAAAAATATATATTTATAATTTTTGGAAAATATATTTCCCTTTTGTTTAAAACTACTGAAGATACAAAATATGTTTGGTATATTTGTGACAACACATAAAACATCAGATGAAAAAACAAGTATGAGGCACAGAGGCACAGACTCAACCACCACAGTCTTTCTTTAAAGTGTTGTAACCCTAATATTTCACTGCTCACCATGTCGCTGAGGCTATGGGTAGAAGCTGGGTTACAGTTGAGCTGAAAGAAGTTAATCATTTTGTTGTCTTCCTAGCTTTAAAAACCACAATAGCAGGATCATCTTCACTCACTTTATTGAGAGTCAGAAAAGTATTACTTTAACCTTTTAACACAAAAACAATTTCCTCCTATATGCAATAAATTACTTTCCATACTAAAATAAAACTAGTCTAATCTAAATTAACGATTACAGTGTCATCAGTTACATAATAACATTTTATGTTTGTCAAAGCAGCTTTGTGTAAAGATTAAAACAATGGCCGTTCAACCTTTCTTGACAGGATGTTAATCTTATACAATATACAGATTTATGATTCATAGAAATATGTAAAACTGAATTTTAAAACTTTGGTTGTCAGCCTTTTTACAAATCCATTCTAAATCCAATAGAACTATCCCTCTGGCAAAGTCCAAAACAGCTTGTGAATAAAACAGGACATAAAAAAAAATCAGGTGTAGGTTTAGATAAAAATCATGTTTAGTGCTCGAAAAGTAGTTCTAACAATATTACTTCAAAATGTTCAACTTCATGTACTCCTTCACCACATCTATAAATCTAATTTTTGGTCTTCCTCTCTGCCTCCTGCCTGGTGGCTCCATCTACAGCATCCTTCTACCAATATAATGTTCCTCTCTCCTCTAAACATGTCCAAACCATCTCAGCCTGGCCTCCCTGACTTTATCCCCAAAACATCTAACATGAGCTGTCCCTCTTATGTATTAATTCCTGATTCTATCCATTCTCTTCAGGCCACAGATAATCTTAACATCTCATCAAGTTCGGCAACCCCCAGTTCTGCTTCCTGTCGTTTCCTCATTGGTACTGTGTCTAGACTGTACAACATATATATCAAGTGGAGTACTATAGCAACTTTGTAATGCTCTGCTGCAGAAAGTAAATCTGTTGCGCTTTTACTTGGTAATCAGAAACAAATTCTGAGTAGCAAACTTCCAGATGGGACACATTAAAAAAAGTACTTAAAGTCCTCTATTTTCTTCCCTTCCAATCCCTGTAACTTCACCATTTCACTTGTGTCTTTCTTATTTACACACATGTATTCTGTCTTGCTACGACCAATCTTCATTCCTTTCTTTTCCACTGAATACCTCCATCTCTCTAGTTTTTCCACCACCTCCACCCTACTCTTACTGCACTTCACAATAACATCTGCACACATCATAGTCCACGGAGACTCCTGTCTAACATCATCTGTCAGCCTATCCATCACCAAAGCAAACAAGAAGGGGCTCAGAGCCAATCCTTGATGGAGTCCCACCTCCACCTTGAACCCCTCTGTCACTCCTACTGCACACCTCACTGCTGTCTCACAGTTCTCATACATATCATGCACCACTCTAACATACTTCTCTGCCACTCCAGACTGCCTCATACAGTATGACAGCTCTTCTCTTGGCACCCTGTCATATGCTTTCTCTAAATCTACAAAGGCACAATGCAGCTCTCTCTGACCCTCTCTGTACTTCTCCATCAGCTACCTTAAAGCAAAAATTGCATCTGTTGTACTCTTTATTGGTATGAAACCATGCTGCTGCTCACAAATGCTCATTTCTAACTGGAGCCTAACTTCAATTCAATTCAATTCAGTTTATTTATATAGCGCCATTTCACAACAGATGTCATCTCAAGGCACTTTACAAAAAGAGTTATTACAATACAATGTTTAGTGTAGAAATTACAGAACCACAGAAGATTGCGTCGTGGAATTCTCAGCAATCCCTCATACTGAGCAAGCATGCAGCGACAGTGGGAAGGAAAAACTCCCTTTTAACAGGAAGAAACCTCCGGCAGAACCAGGCTCAGCACAAGCGGTTATCTGCCGCGACCGTCTGTGGCTTGGAGAATACATAACAGAGACACAGAAAGAGCAATAGAACTGATGCAGAAGTTTGTTGCAGGACGTGGAGAATTTTCCGTCACTGCAATGCCATCTTAGTCAGGGTCGTCAAGCAGGGCTAATCCGGAGCACCTACTATAATAGAAAACAGGTTAGTGCTTGAATTGACAGCACATCATGCAGTTGGGGAGAAGTAGGAGAGAAAGTAGGAACAGACCCTAATAATGTCCTCCAACAGCCTAGCCTAAAGCAGCATAGCTACTAACATTAACCTGTCTCCTAGCTACTAGGAGACCTGGCTACCAACACTCTGTCTTAGTCCTCCTGACCCGTGGACGGTGTAGGGCCGGTAACGGCCCCCGTCATGCCGGGGTCTTCTCGGAGTCGGGTTGTTTGAGAATGCAGCCCAAAGTGGGTGGTAAACTCCATCTAAGGCTAAATACCGGCACGAGACCGATAGTCGACAACTATCTTAAGGAAAAATAGACAGAACTGAGAGGACAGAGTTGAAGAGGGCGAGAAACGTTTAAGAGATAAACGGGTGGGGTCCGCACAGTCTGCCCAGGGGATTCAACCCGGCAGGTAATGGGCGGCCGCACTGTGCGGGAGGATCCCCTTGAGGGACCTCTCTCCGGCGCTGGCTGGCCCCTGTGGGGCACATTTCTTCCGCGGCGGTAAGCCGCGACCGGCTCCGGATCTTTACCTGGCTTACATTAATCTATCTCTACCTAGCTACTCTACCTCTTCCTATCTCTTCCTAACTTTTGACACTCTGCCTGACTACTAACATTAACCTGTCTCTTCCTATCTACCTGTCTGACCTGACTCTAACTACCTATAAACATATCTCTAACTGTAAGCTTTGTCAAAGAGGAAAGTTTTTAGCCTAGTTTTAAAGATAGACAAATTGTCTGCTTCACGAACCAACCCTGGGAGCCGGTTCCATAGGAGGGGAGCCTGATAGCTGAAAGATCTGCCACCCATTCTACTTTTAGAAATCCTAGGAACTACCAGTAAACCTGCAGTCTGAGAGCGAAGGTCTCTGTTAGGAACATATGGAACAATCAGGTCTCTTATGTATGATGGAGCTAGATTATTAAGGGCTTTATATGTCAGAAGGAGGATCTTGAATTCTATTCTAGATTTTACTGGGAGCCAGTGAAGAGAAGCTAAAACAGGGGAAATGTGATCTCTTCTTTTAATATTCATCAGAATCCTAGCAGCAGCATTTTGAACTAACTGAAGACTTTTAATTGTATTCTGTGGACTACCTGATAATAGACAGTTACAGTAATCCAGCCTTGAAGTAACAAAGGCATGGACTAGTTTTTCAGCATCATTCCTGGACAGGATGGTTCTAATTTTTGCAATATTCCTAAGGTGAAAAAAGGAAATCCTACAGACTTCTTTAATGTAAGTTCTAAACGACATATCTTGGTCAAAAATGACACCGAGGTTTTTTGCTTTATTACTGGAGGCTAATTTAATGCCGTCCAGGTGAAGGGGCTGACTAAGTAGTTTCTTTTTCAGAGCTTCTGGTCCAAAGACGACAACTTCTGTTTTATCAGAATTTAGAAGCAAGAAGTTTAGAGTCATCCAAGTTTTTATGTCTTCCAGACATGCCTGTAGTCTACCTAACTGATTGGATTCATCAGGATTTATGGATAGATATAGCTGTGTATCATCTGCGTAACTATGGAATTTTATCCCATGCTGCCTAATTATTTTACCAATAGGAAGCATATATATAGTAAAGAGAATCGGCCCAAGCACTGAACCCTGTGGTACTCCGCAAGTAACTATTGAGGTTGAGGAAGATCTATTGTTTACCTGAACAAACTGAAATCTGTTAGACAAATAAGATTTAAACCAACCTAGTGCTGTTCCTATTATACCGACACTTTGAAGCCTTTCTATGAGAATATTGTGGTCAACAGTGTCAAAGGCAGCACTGAGATCTAACAGAACCAGAATGGTCACCAGTCCATTGTCTGAGGCTATGAGAATATCATTAGTAACCTTCACCAGAGCTGTTTCAGTGCTGTGATGAGCTCTAAAGCCTGACTGAAACTTCTCAAACAGCTCATTATTGTTTAAATGCTCACATATCTGGTGTGCAACTATTTTCTCAAGAATTTTAGATAAGAAGGGAAGATTAGATATCGGTCTATAGTTAATTAAGTCGTTTTGATCAAGAGAGGGTTTCTTAAGTAGAGGTTTAATTACAGCAATCTTAAACTCCTGTGGTACATATCCATTGACTAAGGATAGATTCATTATATTTAAAATTGGAGCAGCGATCAGAGGGAAAACTTCTTTTAAGAGTTTAGTTGGGATTGGGTCTAAAACGCAAGTTGAAGGTTTAGATGAAGCTAATAATTTTAGTACATCACAAAGTTCGGCTGCATTAAAGCAGTTTAAGCATATATTAGGTTCCACCATTTTTGAGGCTGCCTCATTAACTAAGGAGGAAGCAAGCATATTGGGAAGGTTCCCAATTATCTTATTCTTTATGGAGTCTATTTTATTTATAAAGAATTGCATGAAGTCGTCACTGCTTAGAGCTTGGGGAATGGTTGGCTCGATAGAGCTATGATCCTGTGTGAGTTTGGCAACTGTATTAAAAAGAAACCTAGGATTATTTTTATTCTCCTCGATTAAAGATGAATAATATGCTGTTCTAGCTGTGTGAAGGCTCTTTTTATATAGCAATAAACTATTTTTCCATATTAAAAAGGAATCATGTAAATGCGTGGAGCGCCATTTTCTCTCTAGTTTTCTAACATTCTGCTTTAGGGTACGTAGCTCTAAATTAAACCAGGGAGTTAATCTTCTATGGCTAGCCACCTTCCTTTTCAAGGGGGCAACTTTGTCTATTGCCCGACGCAGGGAGGAATTAACGCTATGAACTAAAATGTCAAGTTGTGAGGGGTCACGAGTTAAATCACTGTTTTCTGTTCTGCATTTATAAACTGAGGAAATTAAAGTTGGAAGAGCTTCTTTAAAATTTGCTACAGCGTTGTCTGATAACGTTCTGGTATAATGAAGTTTTCTTTCAGGTTTGATATGATCCATTAGAGTAAGTTTAAAAGTGATAAGGAAATGATCAGACAGGATAGGGTTATGTGGAAAGACTGTTATTTCTTCACAGTCAATGCCATAAGTCAGCACAAGATCTAAAGTGTGGTGACAAGAATGTGTTGGTCCCTGCACATTTTGAGTAAAGCCTATTGAGTCTAGGATAGTGTTAAAAGCTGTATTTAGACTATCACTTTCATTATCAACATGAATATTGAAGTCTCCGACTATAATGACTTTATCAGTGTTTAAAACTAAGTCAGATAGAAAATCTGAAATCTGATCTAAAAATTGAGAATAAGGTCCTGGTGGACGATATAAGACCACAAACAAAAGTGGCTTTACTGCTTTGTTATGTGTATGAGGAAAGCTAAAAACTAGATGCTCAAAGGAACTGTAACTATTATTTTTTTGGAGATTAATTAGTAAATCGGAATGAAAGATAGTTGCTACTCCACCTCCTCGACCAGTACTTCGAGGGACACTAAAGTTTAAGTAGCTAGGGGGAGTTGACTCATTTATTGTGACATGGTCCTCTTCCTGCAACCATGTCTCTGCAAGACAAAACAAATCAATATTATTTTCACAAATTAAGTCATTTACCAAGAGTGTTTTTGAGGGGAGAGATCTTATGTTTAGTAAACCACATTTAATTGATTTGTTTTTATGTTCAGTCCGAGTTTTATTTATCTTTATGAGATTTTTATACTTTGCTCTAGTAGCATTAACTTTTAATTCATTAGTTTTGGGTAGTGGACGGGAAACTATCTCTATAGGGTAGTGGGTGGGTGGCAGTCCCTGTTCCTTGACCTGGACTCTGGGTTCCCTGAGCTGGACTCTGGGTTGTCACGGCTTTGGGGAACTAGAGATAACCCTATCAATGTTCCTGGAAAGAAGCGAAGCTCCGTCCTCGGTGGGATGGATGCCGTCTCTACGTAACAGTCCAGGTTTTCCCCAGAAGGCCCCCCAGTTATCAATGTAGCCCACATCGTTTTCTGGACACCACCTTGACAACCAAAGGTGGAACGAAAGCATACGGCTGTACATGTCATCGCTAGTACGATCAGGCAGGGGACCAGAAAAAATTACAGAGTCAGACATCTTTTTGGCAGCCCTACACACCGAAGCTACGCTAATTTTAGTGACCTCCGACTGCCGTCGCCGGGTGTCGTTGCCACCAGCATGGATAACGATCCTGCTATACCGCCGTTTGTCCTTGGCCAAAAGCTTCAGATGGGACCTAATGTCCGCAGCCCTGGCCCCTGGAAGGCATTTGACGGTGGTCTTTCGTGTCTCTGGAGCCACATTCCTAACTATGGAGCTGCCAATTACAAGAATCGGCCTCTCCTGCTCGGCGGGTGCGTCGCTGAGCGGGGCGAACCTATTGTTCAGAGAAAGGGGCTGGAGGTTGGCCGCGGACTGGGGTCTGGCGCTAATCTTCCTACGAACAGTCACCCAGCTCGCCTGAGGTCCCGGCTGCACGGGAGCTGTTGGAGGACGGCTAGGTCCTGTCCTAGTTGACTCCGCGCTAGCTACTGCTGGGCCTGGCTGTTCTACAGCGCGGAGCCGGGCCTCTAGCTCAGAAACCCTCGCCTCCAAAGCTACAAAAATGCTGCACTTATTACACCTACCAACTTCACTAAATGAGGCGGAGGAGTAACTAAACATCTGACAGAGAGAGCAGGAAAGAGGAGGAGGTGTAGAGAGAGATGGAGGGACAAGAGAGAAAGCTGCCGAAGCCATGCTAGCCGTAAAGCTAAGCTAACCAAGCGGTACCTTACCTTACCTAAAAACAAAGTAATTAACCCAGTAAAACGCTTAAAGAGTCCTAAACCGTGAAGAAACTTAACGTTTTAATGTGTTTGTGTGTTAAGCAACTCAGAAAAAACTTATTGACAGAGAAAGTTAGATCAGTTCAAGAGGGAGAGAAACACCGACTTGCTACAAACGAGTTAGTCACAAAACAGGAAATGACGCGATACGTCTTACCAAC